>JAKUCV010000443.1:63032-193657 GCA_028386065.3 Turnera subulata | reverse complement strand
GGATGGATTTCCTTCAATATGTGCCTTATTACTCGGTATATTGTGTTTTGTTGCTTGTTGCATTGTTGAGTATTATGTGGTTGGTTTCGGGATGTTTATCCCGGTGCTTATTTGGTATTTTTGGGATGTTTATCCCGTGTTGATTTTCTGTGTTTTCTTTTGGATTAAGTATAAAGGATTACTTAATGAATTGTGATGAGGATGTCGATCCTCGGTATTTTGGTTAGGGATGTCGATCCCTGAGTTTGGTTTTTGAGGACGGTAATATAATTGTCACATGGTAGGTAGAGGTACGACCGGATGGTTTGTGACTGTTTTGTGGTGCCATGATCTGGGTTACTTGTGATGGGCATGTTGATGCCGGTTTGATTGGGATGTTGATCCCTGAGTTTGATATTGGGATGTTGATCCCAGGTTCTTTTTGATCTGGCACCAGGAACAGGTTGATAACCTGGTACGACCCTAGCTTATCTGTGACAGGGCCCGGAAAGATAAAATTGGATAATTGGATTTTGTTGAGTCTTTTGGTCGGTTTTTGATTGTTTTTGGCCTTGAGTAACTTTAGTGTCCATATTGATGGTCTTTCCTTTGTCGTGAGCACTTCGGACTCACCCCTCACCTGCGGGCTTTCATCCCGTAGGATGAGTTACTTTTGGTACAGGTTGATGCATTCCAGACAGGCTGCGACGTTTCCCTTGGACGGGCTTGGATCCATAGTTTGCATGTGTTGCATACAGTGATAGTGAGTATTTAAGTCTTCCGCTGTGCATGTTTCACTATTATTGGGCCATTGGGCCGGGATTTATTATTTATGTTGTTTTACTATTTTGGGCCGTTGGGCCGAGTTATTGTAGTTCACACTGTATGCTTGGGCTTTGTTGGGTCGGTTTGTCACAGTTCCGGCTCGTGCTTACTGTGTACTGTAAATACGGGTCGGGGCGTTTTAGTAACAGCCCGGGTAAAATTTTTGATTTTTTCCGGGACTGTAGAAATTGTTTTACCGTGATTTACTGTTGAATTAATCTTGGGTAATTAATTCAAGGTAAATCGGGAGTCGTTTTTCGAAACCAAGGGTTTTCCCGCGCTCTTGATTTTCCCGTGGATTTTTCGGAACTAAGTTGGTATTTTTCGGGTTTCGAAATTTGTCGGAAAATCACACCGGAAAATAACTAAGGATGTATCTGTTATTTTCTGGTCCAGATCGGATTCGCCCGTAATACGGACGAATCGTATTATTGATTATCACATGTATAATAGTGTTCCACCGGTTTATAAAATGAAGAGAAAAAGAAAGCAGAAGAAGAGAAGGAGAGGAAGAGAGGAAGAGAGGAGAAGAAAAAAAAAAAGAGAGAGAGAAAAAGAAAGAAAAGGAGAGAAAAGAAAAAAAGAGAGAAAAAGAAAAAAATAGAAAAGAAAGAAGAAAACAGAAAATAAATACTGAGAGAGTAAAAGAAGGAAAAAAAAAAAGAGAGAAGAAGAAGAAATTGAAAGAAAAATAAAGGAAGAAAAGAAGAAAATAAGAAAAAGAAGAGAAAAATGAAAAAAAACCGGTATAACACTGTTCATCGTCACCCCAGTCCTCATCGTTACTGTGCTCGCCGGAGCGTTCCCGGCCTCCTCTCGAGGCACCGCAGCCACCTTGGTGTTCCCTACGCCGGCGCGACCTCAGCCCCGCTGTCGCCGTCGAGTTCCGCCGCCTCCACCGCCGTCACGCGCGCTTGACCCGAGCTGCGACCCATGGATCTGCTTCCCCGCGCCGCTGCTCTGCCACCTGCCGTCGACGCGCCGCCATCCTGCCGCCCGTGGAGTCGCCCCGATGTCGCCGACTCTGCGGCAGCCTTCCCTCGCGTTGCCGTCGCCCCTGTCGCCGCCGCAGCAGCTCAACCCGCCAAGGTGAGCTGACCGACCCGTGTTCGACCCGCTTATTCCTGTCCGGGTCGCGGGCTGTGATTTCTGGGCTTGGTTGATTTCGGGCTTGGACGTGGGCCGGCTGGGCTTGCACAGTGCGAGCCTGGGCCTGGTCCTGTTCAGCCCAGTCTGTTAATTAAAAAAAAAGAAATAATATATATATATGTATTTATTAATTATTCTGGTATTTATTTTGGAAAAAAATTATATATTTAGTTTGAGAAAATTATTTCCAATTTAACTGTGGTATTTTCATTAAAATATAAACATATTTAATTTGATAAATAATTAAGATTATGTTTAGGAAAACTATTATTAATTGGAAAAATATAAATATACCTTGAAAATAATTTCTGGAAATTAATATGTATATTATTTTCGTCTGGAAAATTGTGATTGTGGTTTATGTAAATAAATATGTATTTTTTAAATTAAAGTAATTATATTTTATGTTGGAAAATATTATTATATATACTTAGAAAAAGATAAACACTATATAAATACTTTCAAAAAATTATAAATAGGTTATTACTTTCTGGAAAATTGTAGTAATTATTATTTTGGAATATTATAGTTATTTTATGAAGATATATTTTGAAAAAGAGTTTTAATTAAAGTATGGTACCGAAATTATATTCGGAAATACGTTCGGAAAATTATTTTCGATAAAAGATGGAAATAAAGGATAAGTAATCGGGATGGGTAATTTCGTAGTATTGGCATCATTGCATACCGAATATGTGCATTTATGTGTATATACTGTTTTGTGTATAGGTTTTTGGATATCGGGTAGTTTCCCGAGGAGCCGGCGTCGGACCGGACATTGTCTCCGAAGTTGAGTAATCGGCCAAGGTGAGGATGGATTTCCTTCAATATGTGCCTTATTACTCGGTATATTGTGTTTTGTTGCTTGTTGCATTGTTGAGTATTATGTGGTTGGTTTCGGGATGTTTATCCCGGTGCTTATTTGGTATTTTTGGGATGTTTATCCCGTGTTGATTTTCTGTGTTTTCTTTTGGATTAAGTATNCATATTGATCGTCTTTCCATTGTCGTGAGCACTTCGGACTCACCCCTCACCTGCGGGCTTTCATCCCGTAGGATGAGTTGTTTCATGTACAGGTTGGGTGCATACCAGACAGGCTGCGACGTTTCCCTTGGACGGGCTTGGATCCATAGGTTGCATCTGTGCATACAGTGTTAGTGAGTTTAAAGTCTTCCGCTGTGCATTGTTTTCGCTATTATTGGGCCATTGGGCCGGGATTTATTATTTATGATGTTTTACTATTTTGGGCCGTTGGGGCGAGTTATTGTAGTTCACACTGTATGCTTGGGCTTTGTTGGGTCGGGTGGTCACAGTTCCAGCACGTGTATACTGTGTACGGTAAATACGGGTCGGGGCGTCTCAGTTGTAGTCAGGGGCGGACCCAGGAATCCTCGTTAGGAGGGCCAAGTCTATATATATATAATAAAATTATAAAATTGGAATAAAATAAAATATAAATTCATTATTCATAAAATATAGAGGAAAAATGGTACATTTCACTATTTTCATTGTGCTCGGCGCGGCTTCATGTCGGTGAAGTCATCAATAATTTGATCAACCGAAAATTTTTCCGCAATTTCTTTTTCAATATAGACAATCAAATAATCTACTAGGAAATCATCTTCCATCTTTTTGCGAAGTCTTGTTTTGACGATTTTAATTGCGGAAAAAGCTCTCTCTGTAGTTGCTGTTGATACTGGAAGAGTCAATATAAGTCGGAGTAATCTATCTACAAGAGGAAAAATTATTGATTTTTTAGTTTCCACCAGGCCACGGCATAAATCAGTAGTAGTTGATAAATTCTTTAGATTTGGGTGGTTGAAGACATCTATCTTGTAAAGTTCTAGTTGATACTTGAGTTGAATTTTTTCCTGTTCAGAGAAATCGTTAGGATAGAATTCATTCACAAGCTTGCATATGTTATCAACATTGAATAATGCACAACAATCTCTAGGATCCAAAGCTGTACTTAAGATTAGAAGCTCCGAAGCTTGCTCACTAAATCTGCTATTCAACTCTTTCAGCTGCTGATCAATAGAAACTGTGAATATATCAACACGCTAATGATGTTCCACTGTCACAATATCCTTATAACGCCGAGATCGTATGACATTAGAAAAATTTGCATTCATATCTGGAATGTCAACTTTTTGGCTACGACAAAATGTAGTCACCTCTTTCAAAAAGGATTCCCAGCCATCATCTCTTAACTTCTGGATACACTTCTTAGTGCTAGACACTAAACTCATAGCATTTAGTATGTCTTGAGATTTTTGCTGCAAAGCTGCGCAAAGGATATATGTGATTTCCATAATTTCCTTCATCACAAACATAGAAAATATGAAATCGAATGATCTTATGCATTTAATAGCAAAAGAAGCATCTCCACGCTGAGAATATGTGGATCCTTCAATGGCAATGTCCTCAAGAATTGAGCAAGTAGCATCATACATGTTTAGAAGACTGCAAATTGAATGAAAATGAGAACTCCTTCTAGTATCACCTGTTCGTTGTAAAGTGCCAATTTGGTTAGCTCCTCTTCCTGTATCAAACTCATCATTTGCAATTAATTCTGCAATTTTAGCTGCCTGGAGAGCTTACAATAAAAGATAAATTTTGAAAAAAAAAATATGAATATCAGCCACTTCTCTAGCTGCAGTAATGAGAGCTAACTGCAATTGATGAGCTAAACAATGAACATAGTAAGCATATGGGCAATCTTGAAGGAATAAAGCTTGCAACCCATTCCATTCTCCACACACATTACTTGCGCCATCATAACCTTGACCTCTGATATTTTGAACATCAAGTTCATGATGAGATAAAACAGCACATATCTCATTTTCTTTGTATCTCTTACATGTACTATGTCCAAAAACCATTCTCTAATAAATCCTTCTGGGTCTGTAAAGAGTTGTGCCATACGTTATGATCAAACAGGGTTGTGTGGATTTAATATCTTATTCTCAAGTTCGGGCCTCCAGCCCTCAAGTCACCACACGAACCACAAAGTCATATAACATTTATATTTCATAACTTAACTCATGCTCGACAGGCACTGTACATCTCACAGGCACACAATTCACATAGTCAAGTACACAACAACAGAGATATCATTATCACGACACACCGTACAAACAACAACATCAACACCACAGGTATACATGCATACAGCATTGAATGCCAAGCAAATATTATCACTTTATAAACTATGACAATTAACCGAGTACTGTAGGCAATAATGCATACAAGGGTTTATATGTCCTCACCTAGGCCATATTAACTCTCTCAGAAGCCGAAGCCTCATTCAGCCTTAACATTCCTATATTCATAACATCCTACAAACATACAAGTCATATAAGACACTTATTCATGACAAATACTAAATGCATGCTAAAGATGAAATCTTGAGCCTTCTGGCCCGTTTGTGTTCATTAACCGATTTGTGAGTCATGAAGAATGGTCCATCAATAATTCCAGTTCAGCAAAGGCTAAAAATGATTTAAAATAAAACTCTCTTACATGAGTCATTTTATAAGATCAAAACCACTAATATGCTGCCCGGGTTGTCCATTTGAAATACTACACCATCACTTCAAGTTCAGGCTTGGGTCTTAATGTCCAATAAGTAACTAATAATTGTTTTGAATAAATTATTTAATAAAACCAAGTTTTGGATAAGTCAGTTCCAATAGAATATTAAGTTCCTGACATAACAATGTGGAAGAAGGTAATGGTTTTATGGAAAAGAGCTAAAGCGAAAACGTCAAGACCCACATGAAACCCACCACTCGTCTTGATACAAATTCACACTTGACCTCATCAAAGGAAAAGTAACAATCAAGGTTGCGTGTCCAATTTCTTTTAACATTAAGAATCAGCCTTGGGTAAATCCACGTGCTCTATGAACAACCACAAACACATGTCTAAATATTAAGTGACTAATCATGACCTAAATACGAGTAGTTTGCAGCATGTTTCGTGATAAGAATTAATCATATTTAAATCCTCATGGCTCTCACCACTGCGCTTGCTGTTATACATTGATATAATTGTTTTTTTTTTCTACAACACGGCCAAGGCTTAACATTAACATGCTACTCACATAACAATTTCCAGCAAGTGACTCATCCACTCACGATTCAATCTAACAGTAAGCAATAAAAAGAAAGGAACGGTTTCTTACCCGGTTAACGATTCCAACTGAAACCATATTCCACAGCAACCCTCCATCCACCAAATCATCCCTGAATCTAGTTGACTCGAGCATAGCTCGACTTGATGAAGAGGAAAGGCACAAGGGTGAGGAAAAAGGCAAGGATGAATGGTGGCGGTGACGAGTAAACGAGAGAGAGATGAACGATTAGGAATGGAGGAGAATGAGAAAGAACCACAAAGGGAAAAGATGGGGGCAGCATAGTTCGGGAAAGAGAGTAAAGAAAGAGGGAAAGAATGAAGGAAAGTTCATTGCGTAGGTTATAACCCTAGGTTTAGTAAAGCTTCAAAACGACATCGTTTGACAAAAACCCTTCCCCTCTTCTCAAAACACAAGCCATCATATGTTTTATGCCCAAACTTACGCCACTTTGATTAAAACTATAACAAGACTTGCGTTTAATATATATATATAGAAGTCATCTTATTCCATTTTGAAGGTATCATGCCATATAGAAAACGTTTTTAGATAAAAAAAAATTGAGTGGGAAAATTTGCTTTATGGATGAACTTATATACACTCACAAAGAAAATTAAGTTCATCTGCCAAAAAGTTTTCGGTAAATTTCCGTGAGGTAGAAACTGGAAAAAAAAATAAATTCCAATTTTTTTTCAAAATTACATAAATAACATTATTGAAAAATTCGGGACATTACAGTTGTTATTAAGATCTATACAAAATAGAAATAAAGGAGCCACAATTAAATAAAAAACTAAAAGAGTAAATTAAAATCATGCCTAGAATTAGAAAAGATGGAGTATGGAGCCCAAAAATATTTTCTGTATTATAAACATATGTATTACATTTAGATAATTAGATATACACATTAGCAAAAATAGAAGTAAAAAACTTAGCCATAATTAAATATAAGTAAAGAACTAAAACAGTAAAAATTAATACCATACTTGGAAAAGATGGAATATGCAGTGTTGGAGCCAAGATAGTCTCTGTATTGTAAAAATATGATGTATAGTATTTAGATATAAGCAATAGCAAAAACAAAGTAAAAGACTTGGCCATAATTAAATAAAAATAAAGAACTAAAATACTAAATTAAAATCATATCTAGAAAAAATAGAATATTACAGTCTTAGAGCCCAAAAATAATTTCTGCATTATAAGGATGGATGGCATTCAGATACACATTAGCAAAAATAGAAATAAAAGACTCACTCAGTCCTCAGACTCAGTAAAATTTTATATAAATAAAGAACTAAAATGGAAAATTAAAATCATACCATAATTAAATAAAAATAGATAACTAAAATACTAAATTAAAATCATATCTAGAAAAAATAGAATATTATAGTCTTAGAGCCCAAAAAATAGTTTCTGCATTATAAGGATGGATGGCATTCAGATACACATTAGCAAAAATAGAAATAAAAGACTCACTCAGTCCTCAGACTCAGTAAAATTTTATATAAATAAAGAACTAAAATGGAAAATTAAAATGATACCACCAAGTAAAAGATAGAACATGTAGTCTCAATTCAGTAAGGAAGAGCCCAAGATAATTTCTGTATCTATTTCTCTAATTCTCTCTTGTGAGTGAGGTAATAGAAATGAAAAACTTAACCATATAAAACTCAAACTGAATCTGCTCAAGGGTAAGCAAAACAATGTCGTGACTGGAAAAGAATTGATAGATCTTGTTGATAAAGACTTCTTTTGCTTTAAGACCAACGCGCCCCACGCACCCCGCTCCCCGATCCACGCGCCAAATCACAGTGCGCGTGCGGTCGTCTTCTCCTCTTTCCGGCCTCCATGGCCGCCGCTCCCAGCCCCGGTGATGCAGATACGGCCATCGACTGGGCCACCCGCAAGGTCAAGCTCCGTGTCCCAGCAGGAAGCCCTGTCCAACGCTCCCGTTCCCGCTCACGGGAGAGAGCAGCCGGCGTGCTCCTCTCCTCCGGCCGGCACGGCTCGCTATCTCCTCAACCAAGCAGGATCCAGATGCCTACTTCAGCTCGTCCCCCGGAGTTTGCAGCCGGTGGAAGTCAACCCCGATCTCTGGAAAGCCGAGACCTGTCGCCCTCACCGCCGGAATCTTCTTCGCCGGCTATAGTCGGACCGCCCCCACCGTCTGAGCCTCCGGCGACTCACTCTGTTCTTCCCGGTGCAGCCCCGGCGCCCCCCCATTCTGGTGCAGTGGCTGCTCCCACTGGCAACAACAATGAAGAAGGCATAGTTGCGGGACTCAGGCCCAATGACCCGACCCGTTCTGCTTCAACCGGGGCAAACCAGCCCTCCCAACCCATCCCAAAACTTACCAATCCGGAGGTTTCCGATGTGTCCATGGATGATGTGCGCCCGAGTTACCGTGATTCTCTCTTTTCCGGTTCCAACCCGCTATACCAATCGGACCCGTGGGAACTTGAGGGAGAGGCTGAGTATGAAGAAGGAGATTTGATGGTGACCGAGCATGATGGTGTGGAGGATTTAGTTTTATCTGATCCTTTTAAAGCCAGACTGGACAAGCAATGGGACAATGCAGTGATTGTCAAATTATATGGACGATATATAGGCTTCACAGCATTGCGTACAAAACTGGTCGAGCTGTGGCGGCCAGCCGGGTCGATCAAGATCATTGATCTCGAGAACAATTTTTATTTGGTGAGGTTTTGGGACTCTTCAGATTATTTGCATGCCCTGACCGACGGACCCTGGTTCATTTACAGAAGCGTCCTCAGCGTGCAACCTTGGTCCCCCAATTTCCGAGCTTCTTCCGGCAAAATCGACTCCATCGTCACCTGGATTCAATTCCCTGACTTTCCGACCAACCGGTACCATTCCCGGATTATGCGACAGCTCGGCAACATGGTGGGGAGAACAGTCAAACTCGACGGTAATACTTCTAACCCCACTAGAGCTAAATTTGCACGAGTAGCTGTTTGCCTTGATTTAACGCAACCCCTCAAGGGGACTGTCTACCTTGAAGGGGAACCGTTAAAGGTTGGTTATGAAGGTTTACCGGATATTTGTTATCGTTGTGGGAAACTGGATCATAACATCCTAGCTTGCCCGGAAGCTCCGCATATTCAGGGAGACAAGAATGTGCCCTCCCCCCCCTCCCCCGTACCACCGATGACTACTGGGGAATCAACTGCCTCGACACACGAAGGGCGGGGGGACTGGATGAATGTCCCTCGAAGGTCTAGACGGCCACCCCAGCGTCAAACCTCTGGCCCTCTAACCTCCCCATTAACCTCTCATATTAGCACTCCACCCAACAGGTTCCAAGTTCTAAGTCGTCCTCGACCTGAAAACCCAGAAACCGCCATTCCCCCGACCCCGTCTTCTCCCACCCTACCACTACAGCCCACACCACAAGCCCCCCAAGTAATACCAATTAAACCTCTCCCTCCTCCATCAACAACAAATGAGGATACTACCCCCTCACAGCCTGTACCTCCCCCTCTCCCTACACTTCACGATTTCTTAGGAGAAGGGACAATCAAACGCTCAAAAAATAAGCTTTCTACCCGAGCCCCAAAGCAAGCCAACAAAAAATCTCAACCCCTAAAAATATCGAAGCTTATACCCAAGGAAACCCCCAAAAGACATCCCCTCCAAAACGTGTCCAACACCAGCACCCACCCGTCTACCTCTGAATTAGTCCAATCCCTCATCGGACCTGCACCCCCCACGGCTCCTGCCACCGCCAGCTACCCCGTTGTCTCCAACAATTTCCACCATCCGCCCCCGTCCCGACCCCACCGAAGTCAGAACCACACGGCAGTAGTCCTCACAGAAGACTGCCATCGGATGATTTTCTCCCCTGGTGCATCCAGCTCCAACATGAATCTGGATCGGCCACCGGAAACTTCCCATCCTCGCTGACCGGTCATGTTTTTGGGTGTTATACATCCAGTCGTTGCAGTGGTTTTTATTCAGCAGTTCATTTTGTGTTTTCCCTGTCCTTTTTGTCCGGGATCCTGATCCCTAGTCATGTATTGTTTTTTACTATGCCAGACATGCCTCTTGTATAAGATAGAAGTCGACCTGAGCTATCGACTTCTAATCATGTACCTAGCTCACGTATATTTCTTTAATATACTTCCCGGTTTCGACCAAAAAAAAAAAACTCAAACTGAGACTGTGAGCTTTATAGTGAATGGAGAGTAAAGTGCCGTTGGCCACAAATAGCCGTGCGAGCTTTATAGTGAATGGAGAGTAAAGTGCCGTTGGCCACAAATAGCGGTATATGGACGATTACAGTTCCCGCAAAGAACGATTGCAATTCTCCAAAAACAACGACTACTTACACTTAATGAATTAAAAAAAAAAGTAAACAATGCCTATCCACTTTTAACTTTCTGTATGGCGCATTTACAATAAGCCTCAACTGCAGTTGTAAACAAAGTCAAATACATATATGAAATATATAATAACATTTTATTATTAAATATAAGAAATTATAGTTCTATCCTCAATTTTTTGTAAAAAATTTTGGGACCCCACCAACCCCCTTTGTGTCCGCCACTGCATTGTAGTGAAGCGAGTTGAAGTATAAGCCAGGTATATATGGACGACAATTCCACTTGCAGAAAACAACAGAAAAGCGTTTTGGATTTCAATGGAGGGAAAGATATTTTTTTGTCTGTCCATGTATGTGGTACGCCCTTGTACTTGTAGGTCATTAATTGGAAGAATTGATTGATGATGATGACTCCAAATCTAAAAATGCAAATTCGTTTTGGCAATTTCAGAAAATTTTGGTCCATCATTTTAGTTTTTCCCAATAAAATAATATGTAGAGTATTATTATTCAAACTTGCTTGAGTACTAATTTTCACAGTAGAATTGATTTGTTTCTGAAAAGAAAATAAAATTTCGGGGGATGCTTTTATTACTCTTAAAAATATTTTTCTTTTTTTCTTTCAATCCGGTATTCGAAGTCTTACCCCCGAAATCGACTAATCCAATTCGATTCGCGTTGTACATCTAATTATATTGGGTAAATCTTCTAATAAAAATTTTATACATACACAAAAATTCAAACTCAAGACCTCGCTTAAGTGGAGTAAATAGTGGTAACCACTTGGATCAACTCCAGCCTGATCATAAAAATATTTTTCTTGCAGCATAGTCATGTTCTCTCCTAGACATTCGCTTCCTATCAATATAACCCGAGATTTTGTGGAATCAGCTTCGTGCAGTTTTTTTTTTTTATTACTGTGGTTGCAATTAATCGGATTCCACTTTCTACCTTCTAACTACCACACAAAAAAGGTGCATAATCGAAAAGTTGCTCAACTATTTCATTCAGGAATAAACATAAAGATGATCTTTATGAACTCCTGGAGATGTGCTGAAAGCCTCTGTAAGTTCTCCAATTCAAAATATTGAGTATCTGAGATGCGTTTTATAATTAGATTTAACGATATTGCTGAGACTTAATATGCCATATAATGAGACCATGTACCAAGGTGAAAGATTGAGTATAGTTTAATGAATCAGTACTTATCTTATCTACCCATGATTGAATATGGTTGACATGATTGAGTTATGACATATATGAATCACTAGTGATCAAAGGTTAAATATATGGTTGAAATGATTGAATTATGACATAACTAATATTGGTGTGGTTCATATATCAGGCTTTTTTTTGTAATCTTTAAACTATATGTGGTTCAATTCTCAAAAAAAGAAAAAAAAAACTATTGGTGGTTCAATTATATATTTTTTCTTCTCATTAGTTGTATTAGTTTTTGGTGTATTTTGTGAATCAAACAAATTTAACTTTCACTGTTGACCTTAATGATAAAGAGTATTGCTTGAATAAAGTCTTTAATTTGATTCTTTGTTTGAGTATGACAAATATATTAAGCATGTTCCTGTTAATGGATCCAACAACAATATCATATTATGAATTAGTTCATTTCAGGAACTTTATGAGCCGGGCTGAATACTAAGACGAAAAACAAAAAGAACTATGTTTAATTAAACTTTTGTTCTTATTATATCCAACCCGGTTCTTAGATAATCCACCAATCCAAAATCAGAAAGAGGGCCACATATCAAGAGTGGAAAAAGATACTTTTTTTGGGTACCTAAAAATTCTTACTAGAAGATCCACTCACCATATTGAGGTGCATAATGGGAGTCGAATCGGATTTGTCGGGCAAAATCTTGAAAAGTGATGGGAAACAAAAACAAAAAAGACACTTTCTTTTAGGCTTTCACTCTTGATATCTATTCAATTACTACTAAAACTTATGAAAACCTGCAATCATCTGACAAGTCTGGTAAATTATGCTTATGGGAATGATAAAAAAGAATGCCAAGGGAATCAGTAACTTCATGGATTGGTTTGGATCTATTTTCCTTATAAACCTTTCTGTCAATGGTACACAATTACATCATAATAAACAAGAAAATCCGAGCCAAAAGGCAACAATTTAGACACCAAATACAAATAATTTATGTTTGGATAGACTTACCAAAAAAATCCATCCATGGTTATTTAGTATAAATACTACTTAAACCCCTTGTAATATAGTACCAGTAGTCACTTTCTTGGGTGGGCAACTTTTGGCAATTGTAGGTGATAAGAAAAAAAAATCAGAGAAAAAGATTTCAACAAGGTTCGATTTCTCATTCCTTAGTATGTTTTTTTTTATATATAATTTTTTATCCGTTTTCAAAGCTTTGTCCCGACTAATTTGTACTCGATCTGTGTCGCATACCTAATTATGTTAGATCTAATTTTCAAAATTTTGTCTCGAATAATCTAGACTCAATCTGGGTCGCGTACCTAATTGTGTTAGGTGAATCTCTCACTGAAGATTTTTAAACCCGAGATCTCACTTAAGTATAACACAAACGTTTTTTTCCCTAGCATTGAAAAGTTTGTGAACAGTCCAATATTCTATTAGAACAACAACCCAAAATATCTTATAATTGTCTTATGCTAACAAAGTTGGGGTCTTCACTATTACAAGTTTCCATCTTCCCTGCATGGCCAGTACTAATTACCTCGTAGAAGAGAATATGTAAATATGGATACTAGTAGTAGTGTCATTGTAATCCATTCTCTGGCAAAGAAACCAATGATATTTGATATGGGATAATCCAACAGACACATTTTCTTTCCTTCCCTCTCTATGAAATGATCACCACAATCCCCTAAAATATCGCCAAGCCAACTTGTTCTCTCGTCTCCATTTGGCCATTTGAAACGCTTGTTTTCCTCAAAACAAAAGAACCCACAGAAACACCACCACCACCACCACCAACCACACTTACTCTGTGTCACTTCCCTTTTCTCTCCTTTTCGTTAATTTGGCCATGAACGCCAAACCCTCTTCTGAGATCGGCATTCTGCATCTGGTACACTGCACATAAAATGTGTTCCCTTTTTGTTGATTTTTTATTGATTTTAAGACCAAAGTTCTGTTCTTTCGTTGTATGCAATTATGGGGTTTTGGTTATTGTTTGTTGTTTGTCTGAATGAAAACCGGTTCTTGTGGTCGTTGGTTGTTGTGCATTTTCTTGGTTTTTTTTTTTTTGTAATTCTGCAGTTGCATGCTTCTTTTGTATGCAATGATGGGTTTTTGGTTATGTTTGGCTGTCTGAACAAACACTGGTTCTTTGGTTGTTATGAATTTTTTTTTTTTGTAATTCTGCAGCTGCATGCTTCTTTTGTGTGGCACTGTAAATGGGTTATTAATTATAATAAATATTTTTTTTTTTTTGTTGAAAAGGCAGTACATTTCGATTTTCGTGGTTAATTTTACTGGAAATCTTCACAAGAATCGTTCTTTTGTTTGCAACTGCGTTTCTTTGTTGCTGATCATAAAATAATCTTTTGCGCAAGGGCTGTTGTTTTAGTTGGAATATTTTCCTACCTCTGTAGTGGGTTCTACTGGGGGGGTGCATTGAAGTGATTCTATCGCATAATGATCTTATATGAAACACTATTTGAAACTTGTAAAGCCCCATCCAACGATATTTTAGATTGATTGCTACTGTTGGTTAGTGTTCATTCTTTTAATGTGCCTATTGCGGGCAATTTCCCATTGGAATGGTTACTTACAACCTAATAGTACTAGTGAAGATTTTGGAATTGTATATATTTAGACAATGTGGAAATTCCTCTTCATTCATAGACCATTGAACTCACTGTTTTCTGTATCCTTATTTGCTTTCTAACTAGCAGTAGTGTGAGACCCAAAAAGTTAAAAAATATGTGCGTGAAGTATTCCAACGGGGTTGATGTGAATATAATTTTGCAACTTGCAGTCTTTGCCTCAGACCAAGAGTATGCCAGGGAAGTATAACTGTGATCCTCCTACCCCCAGGACAAGAGTGGGAAGGCTTCTTTGGGAAAGAAAGCTACGAAAGTCCGGCAGGACTTTGGATTCAAGTGAGGAGTCGGAAGATAATAACAGAGATGCAGAATATTTCTCCTATGACTCCAGCTTATCTGAGACTGACAATGGAGTTTCACCTAATGAGGAAGTGCTGTTGGAAAGGGTTGACAGGTGTGAAAGGCCAGAGGGGCAGCCTCCTAAGCAACGTTTGCTTGTGGTGGCCAACAGGTTGCCTGTCTCTGCAGTTAGGCAGGGCGTAGATACATGGCAGCTGGAGATAAGCGTAGGAGGGCTAGTCAGTGCACTCTTGGGTTAGTGACATCCAAATTCTCTCTGTCGACCTCTGTGCTGCTGTTGCAAAAGTTTTGGTCATTTAACCTTACCTTTATCATCATCATTCTTACTATGATTCTTCCTACATTTTATTGTTTAGTACTTCTGTGAAATTACATCATCATTTACTGCTTTATTTTTGGCCCCTCATTTGTTTTAACACAAAGTATTATTCCTAGCTAGAAGGGTGGTTATTTTAATTTTCAAAATGTCATTTTCTTGAAGGTGTGAAGGAGTTTGATGCAAGATGGATTGGTTGGGCTGGTGTTAATGTACAAGATGAGATAGGACAGAAAGCATTAACTAAAGCTTTGGCTGAAAAGGTTTGAAAAATCTTTGTAGCCATTTGAAATTCTCATTGCATACTAATTTATAATCCCAAGTCTCTCCCAGCTTTTCATCCACATTCTCCTACTCTGCCCACAAAATTGTGCACAATTGTTCATTTCCTTACTTTTCTCTATGACTGCAGAGGTGCATACCCGTTTTTCTTGATGAAGATATCGTTCATCAATATTATAATGGTTATTGTAACAACATCCTCTGGCCTCTTTTCCATTATCTTGGGCTTCCCCAAGAAGATCGTCTTGCAACAACACGTAGTTTTCAATCTCAATTTGATGCATATAAGAAGGCAAACCAAATGTTTGCAGATGTTGTAAACAGTCATTATGAGGATGGAGATGTTGTTTGGTGTCATGATTATCACCTTATGTTTCTTCCCAAATGTCTTAAAGAGCGTAACAACAAAATGAAAGTTGGTTGGTTTCTCCACACACCTTTTCCTTCCTCAGAAATACATAGGATGCTGCCATCTCGCTCAGAGCTGTTGAGGTCTGTTCTAGCTGCTGATTTAGTTGGGTAAGCTATTCATATTTCAGCACATGATTGTTGACAACTTTCTTTAATAAAAAATTTTCACACACCCAGGCTTGTTGTAAATGTTTTGACAGGAATTTTACACTATGAATTCTTCCTTTACTTTATTGTCAGTTGGGTTAATTCAAACTCCATCATAGTGTTTCAAATTGTAGAGTGCTACATGCCTCGGATCTGTGTAGAAAATGCAGAGCAAGCAATTTGTGCATGTGATGGCTGTAGATACTATTTATTGTCTCTGTGCTAAAGTACATATGAAAATAAAATCCATGGCATACAGGTTTTGGCAGCGTTTTGATATACACCATATTTTCAGCATATGAATCCATATATGGTTAGACATCTTTATTTATCAATAAATTATGCAGCTTCTCTAGACATTTAAGAGAACAAATCTCTAATAATTTAAATAAGCAGCAACTTTCCACATGCCTGTAGACAAACTGCACAACTCACAGGAATGCATAGAAGTTAAATGTTTTTACTTTTTTTTATTATTATTTTGGATCTGTGTGGAGTTTCTAACTGCTTCATTGACAACATCCAGCTTCCACACATATGACTATGCAAGGCATTTTGTTAGTGCTTGTACTCGTATCCTTGGCCTTGAAGGAACACCTGAAGGAGTAGAAGATCAGGGAAAGCTAACTCGAGTGGCAGCGGTATATATTAGTTAAATCATTTTATTTCTTTGCCCAAGCATCCTGAGGCTTGTTTTGCTCATCATTGCAACGGGATGAATTTCCATTTGAAACGTTCTACTGATGATTTTAACTTTTTATCTTGTTTCTCTATGGCTGATTGAGCTTGCAGTTTCCTATTGGGATAGATTCTGATCGTTTCATTAGAGCCCTTGAGCTCCCCCAGGTGCAGGCACATATAAGAGAACTGCAGGAAAGGTTTGCAGGCAGAAAGGTTGCTTCTTGTTTTGCATAAGTTTTATATCTATCTGTGCCCTTAACTGATTATGATTGATATGCACCATTATAAACTTTGCCATTATTCAGTGGTGTGGATGTCATCATTTGACTATTTTGGTTGCATTATTGCCATTGCTTGACTGACTATGGGTTAAATAATATAAGGTGTTGGTCACGATGGATGAAAATATTGAATTTGTTCATGGATAAGTGAATTCTACCATGTACTTATCTTGTCTTGCATCGCATATCAGTGCTGCTTCATTTTACAATTGCTGTCTTATTGTAACTGTTAAAATGTGGATAGGTGATGTTAGGTGTTGATCGACTTGATATGATCAAAGGAATTCCTCAAAAGATTTTAGCATTTGAAGAGTTTCTCGAGGAAAATCCAGAGTGGCGTGATAAAGTTGTTTTGCTACAAATTGCTGTGCCAACAAGAACTGATGTTCCTGAATGTGAGTCCAATTCAAAGGTTGCATTGGATTTTGTAGTTCTCTTGACAGTACAACTTGCATTCTGAGTTTTTGATTTTAGACTCATACTTTCACAAATTTGAGTTAGTCATGGTGGATAAGGCAACCAAATTGATCTTCAGTTTCCAATGGACTACGTAACATTTATAGTTTAAATTTATTATAATTAAGTAGGTAATGTTAAGAATTTTGTATTAAAGGCATGGAAAGAGAACCGGGCTGAAAAGTACTTCAGAAGCAGGTTAATTGAAGATAGCAGGTAGCCAGAACAATCTTAGGAAAATTTTAATTAGGATAAAACGATAGACAAATAAGATTGGTAAAGAAACCTCTGGGACCATTAGCTATTGAAAGATCTACAAGACAGTCTTCTCCACCACTATTGAGTAATATGAACCATAGAAAAGTTAGCTGAACACCTTGAATATTCTTTCAAACCGTACATTGCCTTTGCATTAGGATATTGTTAAGCCCTGTAGTCTATTCGACAACGCTCAGTCTTTTCCGTTATCAGTGTTCTTGACGAATCTGAAATATGTATATTGTCTTTGCTGTGCATAATTTCTTACATCATAATGTTCATCTTGTGTTTTTCTCATTCTTGTTCAGTTGATTGCATCCATCCTATGATTCAAAAACATGATATCTCTTTTGAAAGCCCAAAATTGCAACCAATAGCCTGTTTGACTGAGGACAAGTATGGTTTTTCTCATGAAAAGGATTGTTACCTACTTAAAGCCAATGTTTTTCTCGGAACTACTGCATATTTTTAGTCATGGATTCTCTTAGGCTTGTTTGCTTGTCACTTGGTTGACTTACACATCAAAATTCATGTTTTATCTTCAAATACATGTGTCATCTTGAGGGCTATTGTACTAGCTCATTGTTTTGCAATTGACAGATCAAAAACTTACAAGCCAAGTTCATGAAATTGTGGGACGTATTAATGGAAGATTTGGAACTCTTACCACAGTTCCAATACATCATCTGGTTTGTCTTTGCCTGCAGCAATCATTGATTGCTAAATATGCCATGACATGATTTTCTGAAGAAATTTCCTATTTGAAGCATTTCTTTCTTCTATGCAGGATCGATCTCTCGACTTTCATGCATTATGTGCTCTATATGCTGTTACTGGTACTCACTGATACCACCTTAAAGATCTTTAAGCTTGTATTTTTGTGCAATGATAGAAAAGAATGATTTTGAAATGACTATTTTTGTTGCATTCCAAAGAAAATGGTTGTTAAGTTAAAGTTTTGAAGGAAACAGATTGTAGACATTTCTGTTCAAATTTCACTTGTAAAACATAGAAAAAGAAAAAGAAGATAAACTAAAGGAAATCTAAATCAAAGAGCATTTAGGACTCCAGGGTGAAATAGCCTGCACAGCACAGTCTAGCATCTTCAATTTATCTTTAGATTTTTGAGATATTTCAAGCATATTGGTTGATGCCAAGTATCTTTAATAATATCATCTGATGTAAAGTCATTAGGGGCTCATACATGGAAGATATGTTCATTCAGAGATTGTTTAAGTAGAATAAAGCTTGAGATTTTATGTTCACCCAGAACAAGGATCATTGGCCAAATAATTTTCAGTGAGAACTTTTATCTCCACCTTTTCTTTTGTGCTTCTGGCGTGTAATAAAGATATCTTGGGCCAATACTCATACAGCAAGCGTATATCCACTAGACGCGTAAATCCTAAATGAGTACATGTTGATGAAACCAGTGCAAGACTAATTAAAACATTGAAGCCGTAAAAAGTCCTGAAATATGTTTCCTCATATAGATACAATGGATATCTGAATTTTGCATATGTACAGCTGACATTTGGACTTTGTAAGTTAAAAGGAGCAATTTCACTCTGTCTACTACATTTTCAGAATTGTTTTGGTGGTCAAATGGATGGTTACAGGAAGCTATTTACAGTGAATTTGATTCTATATTGCTGTTATATGTTTTTCCTTTTTGATATTTTAATCCAGATGTAGCGCTTGTTACTTCTGTAAGGGATGGAATGAATCTTGTCAGCTATGAGTTTGTTGCCTGTCAAGATTCTAAGAAAGGGGTCCTCATTCTTAGTGAGGTAATTAGAAGTTTTCAATTGCTTTAAGATTCTATTATTGAAACAACACTTTTGGAGTATCTAAATTAAAGTTAACTTTCCTCCATGGTTTATTCTCATGCTTTTCTGTGTTTTTCCAAGTGTATTCAACAAAGAAATAGGACTTGAATGAATTGTATGTTCAATCTAGATAAGAGATTTTACTTGTGTATGCTGGAAGTTGGTTTCATTGATAATGCCTCAGCAATGTAAATGATGGTGGGTGTTTGGTCAGTTAATCAAAATGAGAAGTAGAAACCACACTGCTTGTATGGATAATATGCTTCGATACTACTCTAAATTTTTCAATGGGATGGTCCAAATCTATTTACTTGTCTCGAATGAAAAAATAATTGTACCTCTAAGTATGTGCAGTCTTTTTCCAAAATCCATCCTCGGAGAATGTTAATTTAGCATGAATACTATTGGCTAGGTCTGCTTCAATGTAGCATGAATACGGATGGTCAGTTGGGCGGAAATTTATGGATTCTGGAAGTCTGGATGAATCCAACCTTCAGATTATCTGAAAATAACACTATAAATATTTTATGGACTGCTTCTTATGGAATACATGTCCTTTTAGGGGATTCTTTTAGGAAATAGACAACAGAAATAGTTTTGTAGTGCTATTATATCATCCTTAAAGAAATCATACTGGTGTTTTCAACTTTTAAGAAATGTTATGTGGGTTCTTACATCTGCCAGGTCTCCATTCACATCATAAAGCACTAAATGCATCTTCTCAACCCATATACTTGCGTACAATTCAGAAAGTGACTTGGCTTACCAATGGGCTTGTAGCGCATTGGTACTCTTGCAAAAGGCAAGAGGGGTGAGGTTTCGGGTTTGAGTCCCACCTTCAACATCGTCTATTATCAAGAAGAAAAAAGTGACTTGGCTTTCATTAGCTGCATTTTATTGTGACTGCAATTATCATGGACAAAAAAGTAGAAATTTTAAGTTGAGAATTCTATAAGAACTTTTATTCTGTTCCTAGTTTGCAGGAGCTGCACAGTCACTAGGTGCTGGAGCTATCTTGATAAATCCATGGAATATCTCAGAAGTTGCTCAGTCAATATACTATGCTTTGAATATGCCAGCTGAAGAGAGAGAGAAAAGGCATCACCATAACTTCACTCATGTGACTTCTCATACATCACAAGAGTGGGCTGCAACCTTTGTAAGGTGTCTATAATATTGCATTGCTTCAACTTTACTGGTTCCCTACAGTATAAGTGGAAGAAAAGGAAACTTTTAGAAAAGAATAAAACTCGCGTTCATGCATTGCTTCTTAAAACTCATGGTTTGCTGATTTATGCCCTACATTTTTCACTACTTATGTACCCACAACCCGGAGCAAACAATGCATAGTTCGTTTAGATTATCTAATGAATCTGCTGCTGCTGCAACAGTTGTGATCTCAATTCTGTTGTCCTTTCATTTCCCTTGATTCCCATTTTCTCACAAGCTAAGAAGCTCTACCCTCAGATTCATTAGATAACCTCCCGCATCCTTGGCCCCCAACGGATGTTCACCTTTTTAAGTCTAAAATGATTTGCAGAAAAAAGAGAAGAATAGAAATTAGAAAAGAATTGATCCGCAAATACCCCAGTGTGAGTGCTAAATCAATAGAAAACAGAAACTAAGGAGATCGGTGATATTGGAGTTTGTTATACTTAATTAAAGTATGTGTGAAGTTAAAGTAAAAATTCTTTCTGGGACGGATCAATCATGAAGCTTCCAAACTTGAGTTCTGATAGTATGTGACACTATCAGCCATATGGTATCGTGTTTCTTTTTCATATTAACTTCACTTAATTGGTAGTATCTCTCAGTTTAATTTTTCATCTTCGTCAGCTGAGAAGACTAAAAAGAACTAGAGCAGAGTAGTGATATATCTCAACCTCTTTTTGTTTTTCTCATGAAAATTCAACAGGTTTTCTTCTTCTCAACATATCTTGTAGAGAAGAGTAAATTTATAGTTTGCATGTCCCTCTTCACACATGTGATGCAATAGCAATACGTCATGCTACTGATTTCTTAGTTGCACACAGAAAGCACTTTAAGATGATTACTCCTTTCTTAAAACATTAATGCTGCTACTTGTTCTTAGCTTCCTTATTTTCTGTTGCTGGCATAGTTTTTCGTGCTTGCTATTACTAGAAAAGTAATCAGGAATTCAATTTGACCTACATGGACAATACAGATTCATATAGCTATATTGGTCTGTCGTAGAAGCTTCCTACTAATATAAGCACTCTATTCATTTTCAACTCTATGGTTGCGTCGTCTTTTCAGTTTTTCTTTTAGATTTTACATATTCTTCTACTATTTTGCAGTGAACTCAATGACACGATTGTTGAAGCTCAACTACGTACTAGACAAGTTCTTCCCTTACTTCCAATGCAAGTTGCAGTTGAACGATATTTGCAATCCAAAAATCGTTTGCTTATACTGGTATAGCCTTCTCCTTTGCCACATTGAAACATGAATAGCAGCAATAATATTTGGTACATGTGCTTACTTAAAATGTTCACAGCTGTATAAGTTATTTGGTCTTATATGTTCACCCTACATTGAAGTCCACTCCAACTTGTGTGGCAGGTCGCACATGTGTGTGATTGGTCAAATGAACGAGTCTGCCACTTGGATGAAATCCGATAATTGGAATGTTATGTGTCGTATAATGGTCATAAAACTTCTGTCTATCAGATTTGACTCAGCTAGTAGAGGGATAAGATTGAATTAAAAAATAATAAAGGGACACAATTAAACCAAACTCAATAGGACAACATCAAAAGCGTTAGTTATTTAGAACGTCCCTTTTTTTGCTGCATTAGTTTATAAGACGGGTTGTTGTGACTGAAGTATCAAACCAATATACTAATTCGTCACTCATGCTTCATACAGGGATTTAATGCAACTTTAACTGAACCAGTCAATGCCCTAGGCAGAAGTGGTGATCAAATTCGAGATTTGGAGCCTAAATTGCGCCCGGAGTTAAAAGAAATCTTAAAGAAGATATGTGATGATGAAAAAACTTCTGTTGTTATTCTCAGTGGAAGTGATAGAACTATCCTGGACAATGTACTCTTCTATCTTCAATAACTATCTTTTTTTCATTTGGCAAATTGCTTCAATTTTTTGGACTATTAATTTTCTTCGCAGAACTTTGGAGAATATAATCTGTGGTTGGCAGCAGAAAATGGGATGTTTTTGCGACGGTCACCTGGAGCATGGATGACAACAATGCCGGAAAATTTGAATATGGATTGGGTTGAAAGTGTCAAGGTTAGTATACATAATGTGGAAATGTTAGTGATTTGGTGTCTTTCATTTGATATCCTCCAAAACTTCCTGAAAATTTTTAATGATTGCAGCATGTCTTTGAGTATTTCACAGAAAGAACACCTAGATCTCATTTCGAGCTTCGTGAAACTTCTCTTGTATGGAACTACAAGTATGCAGGTATCATACTTCATTTTTCTTCTTTTAACCATGTGTGTTTCAACATCAGCGTTCATTACTTGGTGAAAGGATGCATGTTTATCTACTATGAGTTCCTTATTTTCTTGGAAAATATATACTAACGAGACTTCAACTTATTCATCATTTTCTTTTTTGTCAAAAGTAGATGTTGAGTTTGGAAGGCTACAAGCAAGGGATATGTTGCAGCATCTGTGGACTGGTCCAATATCAAATGCAGCTGTTGATGTTGTTCAAGGTGGCCGATCTGTTGAAGTGCGAGCAGTTGGTGTTACAAAGGTGCGTGCATGATGGGACAGTTCCATGCCTGCTGTCTGAGTTATCACAATGAGATGGTTGCCATTTCTAATTGATATTTTCATTCCATACAGGGTGCTGCAATTGATCGTATTTTAGGGGAGGTAGTCCATCACAAAGGCATGAGATCCCCCATTGATTATGTCCTCTGTATCGGGCACTTTCTAGCAAAGGTATGTGTTTGCCGGTTCATACCTTCTGCAGCCTTCGCTCACCAACAATCATCTCTGAAGGAAAATATGTGCTGGATAACCGCCAGATTCAAAATTTTTTTTTTATTTCACAGAGAGTGAGGGCAGAATTAACCTCTTTGTCTTGCACTTCCCTTCTCCTGCAACCCAAAAAGAATTCAAAAAATAATTGAACACTACGATCAGAAAAAGAATGCATCTGAGTGATTCTGCATTGCCAAAGTTCTCTTTTTAACTTGCACGGCTGATGTCTAGTCTAAGATGAAACTGTTTAACTTCAAAATAACCTTCTCAAGTTTTAGAACTTGATATGGCAGCATATAATCCCAATCCTGGAAATTATCCAATAATGTTACGTTTTTGTGAAATTATTCAAATTGATTTCGGGAGAGTCGCTGCCCCATTAAAGATAATACCAAGACCATTTGACACCATCCACATTTGCATGTTCTCTTGGTCAAACTTTCGTTTATGTAATTAAAATTTCAATTAATCATGGAAATACTGCATTTACTGGATCAGGATGAAGATGTCTACACATTTTTTGAGCCAGAGCTTGGTGCTGAATTCCCTGCTAGAACTCCACCCAGATCGGCAGATCATGTCAGGTCAACTATTCCAAAGTTCCCAGGCCCTAAGAGTCAATCCAAGGCTTACCTTAAGAAGCAGCGATCTCTATCAACCCTAGAAAGGAACAATTTTGGCACTGCTGCTTGGCGGCCTCTGATAAATGATAGAATGTCTTTGCACGAGGGTTCATCGGTGCTGGAACTCAATGGGGAGAACTACTTCTCCTGTGTTGTTTCAAGGAAGAGATCGAATGCTCGATATCTCCTTCGGTCATCAAATGATGTCGTCACACTCTTAAAGGACCTGGCTAAGTCTTCATCAAGTTGATTAACAGTTTAGATTGTTTCTTGCTGCATTTAGTTCAAAGGGTTCTATAGAACCATGTCACAGAAAGGTCAAGAGGTCAAGGATGAATGATGATTCTGGCAGTTCTGCCTCTGTTCTTGTATCCACAATTTATTCATTTCCAACATCTCACATTTTGATCAAAGTCAAACACAATTTTTTCACAGAAGTGTAATTGCTTCCCGTCCAGTTTTGCCAGTGTAACCTAGATACTTGATATCCGTAGAAATGTAGAATCAGAGTTCATAATGGCATCAAAGGTAGCAACATCAAAATGCATTTGGGGAGTAATTCTTGTAATAAATTTCATTAGAATATTTTGAATGGAGCAAGAAATTTTAAATTCTATTGTTCACAGCCAGATTTGGAGTTCCCTTCTGATGCAACTATGTTTTTGGTTTCCATATTATTAATATATATGTTAAGACCATCAGGATGATATAGGGGCACAGACTGTTTTGGATCCTTTGGCCTCTAACAACAGATATTTTCCAGGACAGTTGATGCTTTGCCTCGGGACTACGACAAAGTTCTACTTATTCCACAATGTAATGTCATCGTTGCTTTATGTATATATCACCCAGAAACATTGCCATAAACATTTGTAGATTTTCTAACGATAAGGTAAAGAATCCATTGTATGCCCATAACAGAGAAACTTGGTTAAATTGACACGAGAAACAGATGCATCTCTTTTCTTTCTTTTTTTTTTTTGTTAAATAAAGTTTAAGTCAAGGGGAGGCTCCCAGTTCATTCAAGCTGGCCACCGGACTTAGCCAGCACTTACTAGCGAGCACTTACTATCAGTGGCGGTGGCCCAAGGGGACCCTTGGGTTTCTAATTTTTTCATACTAGTACTATTGTAATATATCAATTGCCCTCTAGATTTTTAAGTTTTGCAAATAAATCCTATGGTGATGTATATTTGGCCCCTTTTAAATTTTATTTTTTTACATAAACCCTTATTATCACACACAAAATATTATATTAGCTCCCTCTAAAAATTCTATCTAGCTTCGCCACTGCTTACTATAAACCTCATGAGACTAAATCAATCCTCGATGGCAGCTGCATCTCACATTTTAACGAATTGAAAGTGGAAAAGAAGATAATGTCTCTTTCATGCATGCAAGATACACTTGGCTAGGTAGCTCTCTTTGCCTGCATTGTGCTTCGAAGTGGCAACTTGCTCGCCTAGATCGGGGACCATTCTTTCCATTCCTAAAGAATAAGAACAATGAGATTGCTCCATACTGAAGATCTCTTCAAACAAAGAATTCAACTGCAATGTCTCTATTAATCTGTCTTATATATGCTTGTTATTATGTACACGTATTGTGACTTGTGGGCAATTGGACCCCGTAAATCGTTCTCTCAACTTTTCTAGTATGCACGAGAAGCCAAAAACTCCTGTACAAAACTATATCTAAAACTTCAACTGTAATAATGGGTTGGAAAGTTTCATAAAAGTGAAGGTTGTTCACCTACGGTGCGTAGAACCTCCAAACCTCTAGTTTCCTCTGTGTGGTTAATTAAGATTGACTGTTGATAGTTCAACGTTAATAAGTTATTATGGCATTTCACAATTAAATTGTGTACGAAGTCAAACAAATTGTAGCATCCTATAAAAATTGAAATACACAATAATAAGTCAAAAACAATTATAGAAGAGTTATTAATTTGGTATTGCAAAACGGAGTCCTAATTAGGATGTAGAAGACTAAGACATAGAGTTAACAGCTAGAGGTGAGCAGCCCACAATAAAGGAAAATTGAGGATTGCATTTATGTGATATTTACGTTTTCCCACTAAAAACCAATAATTACCGCAATCTTCAGTGTTGTTAATTACTTTGTCATATGGTTAAGGAATTGTTTCTGGGTAATCCTCCGTAGAACATATTTCTTTTTCTTTCTTTGTCTTTGTTTTTGGGGATTAAGATGTCTAACCCTAATTAGTTTCCTCATAAGACTTCCTACCCTATTCATATTGCTTGAAATTCTGGGTCTTAGAATAGAGTCTCAGATTCTATGGAGAATACCGAATTTGGCTGAAATGGGGCACTGGTAGGCTCAATTGCCAGGTAAGCCTTTTTTTTTTTTTTGATGCAAAGGTAAGCCGTATATATTTCAGTAATTGGCTGTGTTCTGTCTTCTATGCCATATTTTCTAGGGTACTTTTACTTGTAAGGCCTATCTTGGCAAAATCAAAATTACATGACTTAGCTAGCTCCTGATTTGATTCTGCAATCTGATCATTTCTGCCGTATCAGTCGCTTTGATTTCCATTCTTGGAAAAAATCTATACAACTTATAGTATCACCTCCATGGAACATGCAAGAAATCTCGCTCTATCTGTTAACAAAATTATTTAGAATTACACCATAAAAAAAATTATTTAGAAAATCCTCTACTTATCTCTTTAATTCCCTCATGGAGCATAGAATTTGGCAAACACCCATGGGAACCTTAGGATTTAGTTATAACTAAAAAGGAAGCCAATATGTACGTTAAGTTGGAATAATATCCATATAGTTTCTTAAAATTAATTTATTTGGACAGTAGTTATTAGATAATAATAAAGATATGTATGTCAAGCAGGTGATAACTTTTGTCACATCACTGGCTGGATATATACCAATTCAATTGGCACCACAAATGTATCATTTAATCCATTCAATCTTCATGTTCTTTTTTCTATCGATTATAATCTTTCGACTTAATTTTTTTTAAATTTTACCGAATTTTCTTTCTTAGGTACTGTACCTATTATTACCAGAAAACGGATCGAAAAAGAACAATACCATATTATATTGTCAAAAAATGCAACTGAATAGACAAGTGTGCTATTATTTATACATGGTACCATCATTTAGGCAGATTTATTCCATCATTTAGGCACGCTTTGGATTTGGTGGTCCTTTCACGCAAGTAGACCATTAGACTTGAAAATTTTCTTTCTTTTCTTTTTCTTCCTTCTACAGATTTGGTTTGAAGTGTTAGTTTAAGTTCCATAAAATCAAAATTTTTAGTCAATTTATTGGTTTGCTCAATCTGAAAGAAAAAAAAGTCAGTGACCTGTAGCTCCTTAATATGTAGCTAAGCTTCAAATTGGAGGTGAAAACAGTAAAAGCCGAATTGACTAAAGAAAAGAATAAACAAAGAAGAAAATCAAATCAAAGACAAGTAGATATCGGCATGAACTGTAGAGATCACGATAGGGACAACGTTTGTTGACAGAAACACAACTAATAGGGGGATTGGGTAAGACTCCACTTATATGGAAGTTCCTTCTTTACAGGAAACTATTTAAAACCAAAATATTCTTTCCAATAACCAGAAAGCACCTAAACTATATACATACAATACAATCCATTCCCCTACTCTACGGCCCTCTTGAGGTTTGGGGGACCATAATTCTGTTATGGAAAAAGAGATAATATATATATTTTTTAGTTAAGTTTTCATAACCTCACAATATATATAAATACCCCATTTTACTACAGGTTTCAAGCATTCATCAGTCATCACCCACAAACGTTCCAATATGAAGAACAACATTCTTCTTCTCGTCTTGTTCCTGTTTCTTGTCCCTCTCCCAGCCTCATGCGTGGAGAAACAGGTTCTTAATTCTCTCCTTCATGATGTTATATCCTTCTTGTTTTGGTATAGGAAATCAGTAGTTAATTTGGTTTAGTGAAATGTTTGCTTTTTAGTCTTGAAAATATTCGTTTTATGTTTTTATACAGGTATACATAGTGCACTTTAGGGAGCATGAAGGGACTAAATTACCATTGCATGAAATAGAGGAAACCCATTATTCATATTTATCCTCAGTGAAAGAAACTGAGGAAGAAGCTAGAGCTTCTCTTCTTTACAGCTACAAGCACAGCATCAATGGCTTCTCGGCAGTGCTAACTCCAGATGAAGCCTCAAAGCTATCTGGTATAAAACTAGCTAGGCACCATCTTCATCACCTCTCCTGGTTTTTGCTTCTATTAGTGGTCTAATTTTGTGTGCTTATATATATGTTAATGTTTTGATGATTTCTCTTACCTTGCAGAGATGGAAGATGTAGCGTTGGTGTATAAAAGTGAACCAAGAAAGTACTCGACCCAAACCACAAGGTCATGGGAATTTGTAGGCCTGGAAGAAGGAGAAGGAAGTAACTTCAACCCTCACTTTGCCATGGGAAAAGACCTGCTAGTGAAAGCAGGATACGGGAAAGATGTAATAGTTGGTCTCCTGGACAGTGGTAATTATAATCATAATCGTACCAAATAAAAAACAAAGCTTTAAAAGATATTGTCTGTTTTCTTTACTTCTGGCAAGGTCTTCTAAATCATGTGACTCCTCTCATTAATTGTTTTTGTAGCTTAGTGTAAGGTATACATATGCATCAATAATATACTTGATTGGCTGAAAAGCCATGCAATATTGTTGCATGTGATATTGAGTGTGCATATATGTGCATGGTTTTTTGAATCATCAGGTGTGTGGCCAGAGTCCAAAAGCTTCAGTGATGAAAATATGGGACCCATTCCAAAATCATGGAAAGGAATCTGCCAATCTGGTGTTGATGCTAACCCTTTTCGTTGTAACAAGTGAGTAGTACTGTTCTCTAATTCTCCTTTCTTATAATTTAGGTGCAAATTATTTTATTTCACTTCCTACTTCATGGATCATGCCTTAGGGGTAAGGAACTGCCCAATATATTGTAACCCCGTTTATATATACATATGCCTTTGAATACATAAGTATCTGTGTGCTTTCTTTTCATAGGGAAGGAATTGGCATTAATTTGGCAATCTATGAATCTTTGGAGTATTAATTTCGAAAAGCAACATAGTTGTTTCAACTTGTCCCAATCTATATATGTGAGCCATGATGTGTATAGCTACTCTTTTTTGTTGTCATAGGGCCAATGGACTTATTTTGTTCGTGTTGGAAATTGCAATAATGGCAAATCTTTCTGGCTTGAAAGATTGATGTCAATTTTTCAAGAAGTGTCGGGGCATTCACGAGTTGCTATTAATGTCATTTTCTAGTTGGCCACTTTTTCCTTAGTTTTGGAATCTTGATGAAGGGGGAGGGCAAGAGAAAGGCAAACAAGAATCACATATAATTATTCCTACAATACGTCATACAAATCTGTAGTTGTGTATGATACCACAATTATAAGATACTGTTTTGGAACTGATACCTTACCCACATAATATACGTTATCTTGAAGTTTCTGTTATTGCATGGATTTACAACTTTTCATGATTGGACATTTCCCAAAAACCAAAGAAACCAATTTCATGGACGGCTTCATATGGGGCCTGCCTCCCTGCCCTACACAGTTTGGGGTTATATTATACTTGAAACATCGTAGTATTGTTTGAGGACTGCTCTTTTAAAAAAGTGTGATGCTAATTTGTCCATTTCCAATCAAACAAAGACTGCAGTAGTTCCTGTGCTTGGCTGCTCGTCCTTTCCAACTTGTGATCCATTCTTATCCTTCAATATAAGAAAAGTCTATTTTCTTCTTTGTTTTGGGTCCTCAGTTTTCTCTGGCGATTGGTTTAAGTAAATTATTTTTCTAATTATTGCTTTGCTTTCTTGAAAGGCCTCTAATTTGTTGTGACTGATCATTTTGCTTAAGAACAGAAACGTTTTGGTGTGGTAATCAATAAGAGCAAGAAGTTGCACAGTTTGGTTGACAATGCTTCTGTCGATTGATGGTATGGTATGCTGCAATTAAGAACAAAAAGTTAGCATGCATAAAGTCGGGGTGTATCTAGATGAACATACTGCTTCTATGACTATGTTCTTCTTTTTTGTCAAAGTTTCTTTCATTGGCATTCACTGGTGGGTAATAGAAAAGGTTTTTCGTTGTTTCTATTCCAAGCCTAAAGAACTTTGGCGTTTAGCTCATATAGTTTCTCTCATCAACTTGTTCAAAAAATGCATTATTTGGTTTTCAACTTTTCAGTTGCAGTTAGATATGTTTGATTATGAAAAAAAAACTCCACAAATCTATAAAAGTTCAATGGCATGTTGCAGCAGCCATATCCCAATCACGTCACAACACTTGATTGGTGTATAAAGTATAACCGGAAAATATCACATTCACAACCACAGAAATATTATCAAATCATTTTGGACCGACACTCATACGGATTATGGGTTATTTTCATTGTTTCTTATGATGAGTTTTGTTTTGCTTTTTGTTTTTTGTTTTTTGTTTTTCTGATGAATTGATACAAAGAGTTATAGCAAAGGTAAAAGCCATTATGTTCAAAAAAAAGGTAAAAGCCATCATATTCCGACTTCATGGTATGGTGTGCCACAGATTATTGAAGTATGCACCAACCATAAACTAGGGAAAACTAATGTTGATGTGTTTAGAGGAAAAGTGGCAGTTCTATGGGCTCATTTGTAGATTTCTTTCAACATTTACAATCACTTAATGGTATTAAGTGGGTTGGAAATTTGGAATGAACTCACGGCTGTGCTTTGAGCCTAAACTTGTACAAACTAATTCTTGTCTGTACACACCATTGTTCCATGGAAAACTGTCCATTAGTGTTTTATTGCCAGCAGATTATATAGACTTTACTGGGATTTATGCATCACCAATAGCTTCTGACACTAGATTTATTAAGTAGCTAAACACGCTTATGTTTATTAACAGCTGAATTCAAGTTAAGCAAAGGTAATCTACGTTCACATAACTGGAGCGATAAGTTGACAGAATTTTATCCTCTTAATTAATGATAGAAACTTATAAAACTCTTCACACTTTTGTAGGAAAATAATTGGAGCTCGATACTACCTCAAAGGTTACGAACATTTCTACGGCGCTCTAAATGCGACGGAAGATTGCAGATCACCTCGAGACCTGGATGGCCACGGGACTCACACGGCCTCCACGGTGGCTGGAAACCGGGTGCATGGTGCGGCTGCATATGGAGGCTTCGGTCGTGGCACTGCCACTGGGGGGGCACCATTAGCTCACTTGGCCATATACAAGGCATGTTGGGCCATTCCCAATCAAGAAAAAATCAACGGCAACACATGCGTAGATGTAGATATGCTGGCAGCCATAGATGATGCCATTGCCGATGGAGTCCATGTACTCAGCATCTCTATTGGCCTGAGTGAACCCACTCCGTACACAAAAGATGGTATTGCCGTTGGCGCATACAATGCGATCAAAAAGAACATTGTGGTGGTTTGTGCTGCAGGCAATCAGGGTCCTGACCCTTCTAAATTGTCAAATACTGCTCCCTGGATACTCACAGTCGGTGCTAGCACCCTAGACCGTAAGTTCTTTGGGTCCCTTGTGCTAGGAAATGGCAAGGAAATAAAGGTAAGTAAGAATGAACTGCAATTTGCATGTTTATGTGGTTGGTTCTGTGTGTATGGTCGCTTCTGTTTGATCTTGTTCATCAGCGATTCATTGTTTTGGTTGCAGGGAGAAACAGCCACTCCATCTAGCTTGGACAAAATGTACCCGTTAGTGTATGCATCAGATGTAGTTCAACCGGGTGTCGCTGCAAATGTCTCAAGGTTCTTTACTCTCCTTTTGTTTTCATAACGGTCCAATTTGGCTTGCAAGTAGTGTTTTATACTGTTATCACTCACCATGTCTGACATATATGCAGCCAGTGTCTCCCTAGTTCACTTTCGCCTGTGAAGGTCAAGGGAAAGATAGTGTTGTGCATGAGAGGAGCTGGATTAAGAATAGGAAAAGGCCTGGAAGTGAAAAGAGCAGGAGGTGTTGGTTTCATTCTGGGGAACAGCCCGGAAAATGGAGAAGGAACATCGGCGGATGCTCATGTTCTTCCAGCATCTGCAGTGGGATCCAAGGATGCTATTGAAATTCTCAAGTACATTAAGTCTTCCCGGAACCCAAAAGCCACCATTGGACGTCCAACAACAGTGTTAGGTTATAAACCTGCACCAGAGATGGCTTCATTTAGTAGCAGAGGCCCTAATGTGATTGATACTAACATTCTCAAGGTAAACTAAAACAATCGCTACCATATTGAACCATCAATAACTCTGAAGCTTCTAGAGTGATAGAAACTCACCAGTCTTTTGTGTCAGCCTGACATAATCGCCCCCGGAGTGAATGTATTGGCAGCCTGGAGCGGAGGATCACCCCCCTCAAAGTTGTCAGTAGATCCTCGACGCGTTGAGTACAATCTCTTGTCAGGAACTTCTATGGCTTGCCCTCATGTAGCTGCTGCTGCAGCGCTTCTTCGAGCCATTCACCCTGGGTGGAGCTCTGCTGCCATAAGATCTGCCCTCATGACTTCAGGTTGGTTTGAACAATCCATAACACATAGTTAACATTATAATAGAATGCCTCTACACCCTTTAAAAGCCTTCAGTTTGTCATTTTCACCTTTTTTATTGTGCACAGCCTGGATGAGAAACAACATGGGCCAGACAATTAAGGATGCAAATGGCACCGAAGCCGATCCCTTCCAATTCGGTTCCGGTCATTTTCGGCCAGCAAAGGCAGCAGACCCTGGCCTGGTATATGATGCATCTCGGAAAGACTACGATCTTTACCTTTGCAGTTATGGAATATCTGATCCCGACCCAGGATTCATAAAGTGTCCAAAAACATTGCCTCCGACATACAATCTTAATTATCCATCAGTAGCAATTCCCCTACCCAATGACACTATAACTATCAACAGGACAGTCACAAATGTTGGCCCTGGCAAAAATGTCTACTTTTTCACTTCCAAACCGCCTACAGGATTTTCTGTCGAAGCCTCTCCTAGTGTATTGTTCTTTGATAGTGTCGGCCAAAAAAGAAGTTTCACTATAACGGTAAGGGCTAGAGATGTTCAAGAAGCAAAACAGACATACAAGGGTGGGTATGCCTTCGGTTGGTACACTTGGACTGACAGCCACCGTTATGTAAGAAGCCCCATAGTAATATCCTTAGCATAGGTTTCATCTTTTTCTACTTTATTACTATACAGAGGCTATTTTCAATTTCGATTCATGATAGTTTACCTAGTATACAGTTGCATAGAACAGATAGGAGATTGGGGCATTGATGGGAAGAAATAATAACCTTAAAGAGTGTATTTGTAACTATTGGTTGAGTAGTGTTTGTTTCCAAAATAATTTCATGTTATGATTGCTTCTCTAGAACAGACTAATCTTATAAAATAATTTGATGTTTCAAAAGTGGTAAACTATTATTTCACTTTGAAGCACTAAATACATTCCCAATTCTACCAAGTACTGTACCAAAACCATGACTGGTCCAAAGAATTCGTGATTTGGTCAAATAACGTGGCTCAACCTTATACTTTCTCAAGCATATCATGAGGCCACCCGAATTTGCAATCCTATTTTGAAAACCCAAGTTTGAATAAAAACAGTGGAAAATTATTGTTTTGGGAGTACTGAAAATATATCCACAGTGTGCCAATGTCAAGAGCCTCAAGCTGCCTCAACCTACAAGCTATACGAAACTCCTGACAGAATGTAATAGCTATACGACACTCAACACTAATACAGTGCTCATACTTAAGACTCCTGCCATTGGTGAACCACATGCTAAAGTTTCAACAGACTTCGCATAGATATTACTTTCTATAAATCGATAGATGCGTAGTCCTCCAATTTTTTCCCAGGAACAAGCATTTTTTCTACCAAGAAAGAAACTTATATTTACTTTTATCAAAAAGAAGAACTTACATACATAGGCGCACGACTAAACATGGGCAATCAGGAGAACAAAGAGAAGAGCCCTGCCAGAATTCACATTTCTAGACTAGGATATCGCCCACGGTAAACCAAAAAATGGCTTACATACATCATCTGTAGATGCCTGCCACTATGAGGTGGCAACGAGTTGTTGAGATGCCAGTTGCAACATCCATGAATCTTCCCACAATAACCTGTTGATGCTGGAGAATGAGGCATTAGACGTGCTTGTTATGCCAATTAATTGCATTCCAATTGGATGCTCCAATCATCAGTACATCGTATTTCAGTAAGGTTCCTCTAGAGGCCACTCAATAGACCATCATTCTTCATTCCGCCTGACTCTAACCCTTTCACCCTTGAAATGAATATACTTCCATCTAGACATGTATCTTTTAAGAACTAACTTCTGCTTTTCTTCTTGGCCCAATGTCTTAAAGGCACGTGCCACTCTCCTTGTGGTATCTTCATCTGGCCTTACACCCAGCTCCTCCATGTCTGCAAATACCTGAGTCCCACAACAACCGGAAAATTCAAACTTTAATACCACGCCAATATTTAGAGACATACTTACTTTCTCAAAAATAAAAATTGCTGAACTATTTCATGGGAAGGATGAGAGATGTAACTGCGCTAGGGGATGGTTTTTCTGAATACCTCTATTATCTCATCCGGCATATCATGGTGATCATACAAAGAGATCATCCTTGAAAATAAGCGCTTTGAGATGGAGCGTGTGTGGGTGTGTAAAATCATGTTCCATAATGACTTTGCCTCATCTACTCTGTCATCCATATCAAAAGCCAGAAGAAGGGAATCATATGTTCCCATTGTTGCTCCTTGACCTTTGCACAACATCCATTTTGCCACCTGAGTACCATTGAGGATTAACAGGGTTATTATCTAACTTCCTATGTTAGAACATTTACTCCAAGTGCATGTAAGCTCTAAAAAGAATCCAGAAGAAGAAATACTTGATTAAAGTCATCATAGAAAAAAGAACATATTTAATCTCCAAAGCATATCACATAATTGGTTGGCCTGGACATCGCATAATGCACAGAGCATATCAATCAGTTTGTTGGCATGGCCATCTCGTAAAGCACAGGTCAACATCTTAGCCAGGCATTTAAGGTTCAAATCTTTCATGAGATCCCTATCCTTGTACCCTAACTCAATAGGGATTCAAATATCATATTGGCTCTAAGATTTAAGATGCTACAGCGGAAGAAACCACACAATAATGTCTGAAATGACTTTCGAGCTCACAATCATGAAATAACATACTTGGATTACGCGTATCCATTGTCTTCTCTTCAAAAATATTCTTAAAGCTTTAGACACAGCTATCAATGGAAATTCAGTTTCCCAAGCTACCCATTTATCTAATGTTCCATAGACAGCCTCCTTCTCATTGGGAGCCTCAGAAAGCTGCAATTTCATACCAAACAAGAATTATTAGTTTTGCAGACAGGAAATGTATAGAATTTTGCTTCTGCGATTGAAAATCTTATTCAACATCATTCAGGCAAAAGATGTGATGCATCCAAACAGTTTTACGAGAAGTTGAGCTCCGTATGGAACTTCAAACAGTAAGTTAGCAGTCAAATGTTGACCACACATACAACTCTAACAAGATTTAGTGCCTTCTGTCCAGAACCAGCTGATTCTCTTTTCTTCCATAGATGATGTTCCTTTTTTCCTGATTTCTTTACAATTTTCCTGCATTTTTTGGTAGTAAGGTATCAGGGAGGCACTTACGACTAACTCCAACTACAAATTCTTAAGCATAGGATAAACAAAGAGATAGTATATAGCTTCATAGACACATCACAACCAACAACAAAATAAACAAGGGAGTCGAAGCAAATGTTAACAAACAAATATGCCAAAGCAATTCACCAGCACATAATGACCGGTAAATTATGAAGCAACGAAAAATCACCTGCCATCCGATTTATGACTAGCTGGTTTTAGTCTCTCCCCTTGGCTGAGTTTGCATTTGACACAATAGGCTTTAGATACCTGCATCTCTACAATGTTCAGAGAGACACTCAAGAGTAACCAAATAGATTATAATTTAAAACAAAACGAATCAAAAGTATCTGGCTTTTCTTTCTTTCTTGCCTTTTGTGGAAAGCCGATAAAAGTAGTCGTCCTTGGCAAGAAGAAAACTTTGCAACTTGGAAACTCAAATCCCAATGGCGCAGCTACATTTTCCATTCTAAACCCAAAAGAGGGAAGGAAAGATCAATCTTGGTTGAATTTTTTTCAACAATCATCCAAAAATTTGGCATGATTAAGCATTAAAGAACAGAAAATGAACTGGGTTTCACAACTGAAAAGAATTATATTTTGTTATTTGAAACAGCAATTGAAGGAAACAAAATTTATTAGCAAAACACCACAGCACTCAAAACAGGAAGTAACTAAGTAACTAATAATGCCACAAAAGAAGCATTCAAGGAGAACTCTTGCAATTCTAATGACATAGACCAGTAAGGTAAATTGATAGGTGACAAGATAACCTGAGATGGGTTATGAAATGAGACAGTAAAGGAGCACAAAGAAGCTAACCACAAAGCTCCTCTCACTAAACGCACCTTCAATCTTAGTTGTCTCTTTGGTGTCCAGAGTGGAGGTGGAGCGGTATTCAGTGGCGGACGCCGCGGCGGTGATGGAGGTTCCTGGTGGTTTATTGAGGTGGAGATTGCAGGCGAATAGATAGAAATCAGAATAGACAAACCAAAGAACGAATTGAATTTTAGTCCCTCGGATTTCATGCTGTAAGATTTTCGGACCGTTACTGTTAAAAAATCAAGCTTTAGTCCTCAAAACTCTCTTTTTTTAAACAGCGGTCCTCAAAACTTTCCTACTTAAATAAGATTAGCTTTTTTTCCCTCAAAAAAAAAAATAAGATTAGCTTTTTTTAAATTTTTGGTTCTTTTTCCTTGTGGATGGACCATTTTGTTTCAATCAGAAAGCATTTCCTAGCAATACAGCCGCTCGATCGGGAGCTTGGCTCAATTTATCGGTCGATGAAAGTCGTTACAGAAGTTTATTTTTTATTTCCCAGCTGGTATCCGGAGCTTTGCCCCAACTAATTCGGTCGACTCGCATCGTGCACCTGGGTATGGTGGGTGAGCCTCCTAATGGAGATTTTCTGCATACACGAAGACTCGAACCCGAGACTTCACCTAAGCGGAACCAAGTCGCTTGCTACTTGGACTAACCCCACATTGGCACGTCCAGAAAGTTTAACCGTGTATTAAGGAATTCAAGAACCAATTGCAAGTTGGCCCAAAAATATTTTCTCCTTTCAAATTTTTTTATGAACTTTTTTTTCTAAATTAGAAGCTTAAATAGACCAAATACAAGAAAAAAAAAAACAATCACGAATGTCCGTAAATTACTCCCGCTAGGTGAGGACAGACTTGAAAATGGGAAATCCCAGGAAACCAAACGAGCATCTTAAGTAACACAATATTTTTAAAAAAATGTAATAGAATTGATAAAATTTAGATAAATTTAGATTTATTATTTTTTAAATATAATTAAAATAAGATGATCTTATAAATGCTTATTTACAAGCCAATGTAAATAATGAAGTGTACTGATTAAATTAATGTTTCAATATTCACCCTTCTTATTATTCTAGATAAACAAAATCTCCCTTAAAGAAAATAAAAGATCTCCAAGGATTACTAATAAATATTATCCTCCAAATATTTTAAGGAGACAAAGGATAATGATTATTGAGAAAACCATCATTAATGCCGTCTTTAGTCCATATCACTATACATACTAATGTAGTATATAGAAAAATAGATACATTTCTTGTTTCAACAACACTAGATAGCTTTTTGGATTGGTTATGCTTTTTTCTTTTGCAATTGACACATAATTTTGATGCTTCGCTCTTATTTTTTGCTATATCATTTCATTAGTTTTATTACTTACATTGAATCTTATTGGTGGTTATTTCCGCCATATTTAAATATCTGATTCAACTCTTTAATTGATTGGTTGAATATTGAATCAAGAATGCCCATTTATAATGCATTGTCTTACTAACTATACCTGTCATGCTCTTAGTCTCATCAAGAATATCTATAACTTTTATATCAAAAAAGAATATCTATAACGTTGTATGATTTTCCTAGTCGTGGACCTAATGGGCCTTGTGGAATTTGCCATCGCCTAGCGTCAGTTCGTCCACCGTGGACATTGGCCCATTTACCAAATACCCACGCAGGACAGGGCCTTGTTACGTGGCCCCTGAAAAGAGAGATTATGATTATTTTTTTTTTTACACTATAATCCTTAATAACTATCCACAACTTTCATCCTAAGGCACCTTCAATTCTATCATTGGCATAGAACCCTTAATCTCTTACCACTACACTACGTACGGCTAATTTAACAAAATGGATTTGTTTCAATGAAATGCAGTTTAACAAAATGGATATTTTTCTTTTTTTAATGAGAAAGAAAGAATTCAAATTATGAGACGCTTACATGGCGTCACAAAGCTGGAAACTTTTATGCAGTAGTTCTTGGTTTTCATGAATAAAACAAATTAAAATGCACTGCCAAGCTAGATAACTAGGTGCTTGATCCAACATGTATTCAGAACTTATTGGTCACATTTACCGGTTCCTATACATATTTGTTGAAGGTCATCAAAGCCACAAGAAAGTCAACTTCAACTTTACACCAATTGTGCCTAGTTCATTTGTATATACACATATATATATATATTCAGAATATTGCCCATACATTATAATCTCAGTAGGCTTCAAATTTCCAGACGTTGACATATTGTATTAATTCAATGTGCGAAAGTCTACCTATAGTCACGTCACCGTGTGCATATGGTATCTTTCAAATGGATAAATAGCATATCACTATATATGTATGCATTTTTTTCCTCTCGAAGAGACGTGTCAAAAAAAGTGGGGAGTGTCTTCACGATAGGAACTGTAACAATTAGAATCTGATTTTATCCACGCATCGCATATTCCTCCATTTACTTCACATAAAAAACTTGAAAGAATTGACTGGAAAGATGAAATAGTACTCATATGGACGACTCATACTAATTATACATACACTTGCAATCCTAATGGAACCAAAAATTGATCATTGATCAATTACTTAAACAACTTAATTATTGTTTCAATGAAGCATTGACAAATGAAATTAAGCATTGTTTGACAACTCTAGTCCCCGAATATTGATGCCGTGACTCGAAGGCACACAAAAACCCAACCATTCGCAAACTATTTTGCTTATAGATGAAGAAGAGAAATGAAGGTCTCTATCGATCACCCTTTTATTACTCCAAAAAGTTATCTAGTAAGCATGCAAAAGAACAAAAAAAAAAATTTGCGAAAAAGCAATACTTTGTGTGCAGTCATTATCTTCAAAAAAAGGGAAGCATGCACGTCAAGTACCCCCATGATCCAAAATCCCTTCCACATGGTAGGTTTTTCAGTTTGGACCATACCCATTTTCTACGTGCTTGTCCATCCTATTACTACATTTTCTTGGCCTATAGGCTTCCTCTTATAAGAGATAAACACTAATTTCGTCCTATTATAATTTTACCACATTTTCCTTCGAAAAAGACAACATCGACCAAAATAATTTGTAAATCAAATTGTAGACATCAAAATGTGGCAGTCCTAGCTAATAAATCGTTACTTGGAAAACCATAAATATCTAAAAATATATAAGTTGCACATTATCGAATGTTCTGTCGAATAATAAACTGTACATTGTCATTTTTGTACGGTATTAATTTTACGTGACCATTAGGTACTGAAATGGTTGTCTTCCTAATGTTGACTACGTAAAATTGACATATTGCAGTCTGAACAGAATTTTTGATCAATCACTTCTGCATTTTACATGGAGTTGGGGAATATTGATACTGATAGCTAGAACATATATATACTATCTTAAGGAAAAAAGAAGACATTTGTTTTTATTCCAAGATTGATTTGTTAGAGGATCTACAAGTCAAAATAAGCCATATCTAGTAGTGAAAAAAGTAAAAATATAATTTTTTAAAAAAAGAATTATGAAATAATCTTATTTTTTTTTATATATATAACGATGATTTTATTGATCATTTTAGTCTTTCCAAGGATTATACATTGCAATGACATGCTACAATTAGTTAGCATTAGGCAACACTAATGTTTGGTTTTAAAAAAGAAACAAACAAAGAAAGAATTGAGTGGAAGGATATGTTCCATGTCTTTTCCATCCCCAAACTTAAAACAAATCAAAAGAGTCCATTAGAACAAATTTGTTATTATGCAGTAAATTACCCATTATAGATTAATTTAATACATGGCAGTCATAAGTTTCAGGTTAAGTTTCTAGTTGAAGGAAAATTTGTAAAACTAGTAATAAAATTTGCCTGGTTCCAGTTATATCCCTTCCACGAGGAAGTAAAAGCCTAGCCCTTACACGAAACAAAGCCCCCCTTGGCTACGTGGCAGTCCAAAATTATTGAGCTTCCTCCTCCGACTTTTTCTGGAGTCGGATGACGTCAGCGAGGTGACAGGTGTCCAATCACGAGTGGCTTTGTCGTGTAGCCAATCATTCATTTTCTGTGCTTGGCGCCAAGGCAAATGGAAATGGATAAAAATGGGGGAAATCCAAATTGGAGGGGTTTGTGTTGTGGGGCCCCCACCGCCACGCCACACCCCACCATCATCAGGAGCGGAGCACGAGCCGCCGGGTGCGGCCGCCGAGCTGGTGGTGTTTGGGTCGATAAAATAAAAATTTTGTAGCTTTACGGCTACGCGTTTTACCACACACCCCCCAACCCAATCATTGTATTCCATTTATCCATCCAAATACTAATATTACCGGCGTCAATGACTTGGCTGTTACTGCAAACCTAATTAATTAGCTCCACAACCCCTCTAATTTTCTTTTTTTTTAATACCACCTATGTTTATAGTGCTCACTTCAACAAAAAGAACGTAGAAAAAAAATAAGAGTTTTAGTAATAAAAAAGAAGTTAAAAATAAATAAATTTTCTTTCAGTCTTTGAAACTAATATTTGGATGAAGGAAAGAAAATTTTTAGGTCTAATTTTATAATTATGGCTTAAATTTGAAGTATTGGGGGATAATTTTACAGGGGAGATCTTAATACTTTTTGAAGGAAAAGATTTCATATTCTCTCCTCAAGTTCCCGCATCTAAAATGATATTCTCTAAGAAAATTTCTTGAAAATGATCATACTCAATTTAGAATGTTTTCATTAGGAAAGACTTTTGGGGGAAAATAATGACATGAAAGCTAAAACTTTAGTCATTCCAGGCAAAAAAAAAGCCAAAAAGGTAGCCACTTGGAGAGTACCCACAGTATAGTATTATACAACCCCCAAAAATGTATCCACTACACATAAAGAACCAAGATATCAATCTCCATGAGAAATGGAATTTCCAATTCCAAAAGTTTTGAGCCAAATAAGTCTAGTAGAATTAGTCAATATGATGTAGTATTAGCTAAACGGTAACAAGCAAAAGCCGTGAGCTTCAAGAAATGAGCTGGTTTAGGCAGCCGCCAATGTAACTTAGGAACACACACAACTATTTCCAGAGGAAAAAAGCCTACACCAGAAGTTTAGGTATCTAAACAAGGCCAATAAAATTGGTCCAACTCAAGGTTAATCCATTCAAATCCTAACTAAATTCTCCTGTCACCAACATAAAAGTAAGTAATACATATAGCATATAAACCTCCTTATATTAAACTCTTTTTTTAAAAAAAAAAAGTTAAGGCGGATTTGTTTTGTTTGAACAGATTTCGAGTTAGAGACTTTATACACGTAAAAATCTACATTAAAAATTTACTTTCCGGACAAAATTTCAAATGGGCACCAGAATTTTTTTAAAAACAATTTAATTTTAAGCAATGAATAAATAGTAAAATAAGTACAAGTATGCATAAATAGAACATGTAAGAAAATAATACAGGAAACAGAAGACTTACCAAGAGAGAGAAACAAAACTGGGACCGCACTCAATGCCCCATGTAATGACGCCATCTATCACCACAAACAAGCCAAAGTGTACTCACTACGATTTAGATTCTCTCCTTATAAATCCCACCCCCCTATTTCCCTATCTTGCCTTAGTTGTTGTCCTATCTCTTCCTCCCCACACTAACCAAACCTTGCCTTTTGATAAGTTCCTTTCAAAGTCTTTCAGTTTAACAGCATAAACATGGCAGATCAAGAGTTTCAAGAATCCGAGGTTATCTTCCCGGACCGCGACCACGAGGGTAACTACTTGGGTTACCACGACAGGGAGGATCGTCACCGTCACAGCCATTACCTTCATCACCATCACGATGTTTTGATGCATGAGACCCCGCGCGTGTCGTGCAATACCAACAAGAAGTCCAGGAAGACGAAGCACAAGAAACCGGGATCGGTGCCCGTGGAGATACCGAGCAATGTGTTCCAGTTCGCTGACTTCGAGCATGACGACTTTGAAGGAGGGGAGTTTGACGAGGATGAGTTGGTGCCGCCGCATGTGATTGTCGGGAGGAGGATATATCCTGGGAAAATGGCGTTCTCGGTTTGCACCGGGAATGGGAGGACATTGAAAGGGAGGGATTTGAGTGAAGTTAGGAATTCAATTCTTAGGATGACTGGGTTTTTGGAATCATGATGATGATGATGACTCTCTATAGTTTGGTCATCATTTGTTTAGATTTTGTTGGTTGCATAGTTTAGATTAATTATAATGAAAAGAGAATAATTATTATTATATCCTTCTCTTATTTATTTGTAACAGAATTTGGAATCAATTACAAAATGAATTGTTCCATTCCATATTCCATACCTGGGTTTATACTAATTATCATTATAAGTTCTTTCTGTGTCCTAGTATTTTTGTTTTCTGTAGTTCTTTTGATTGTTGATATTGTCGTTTTGAGGCTTATTCTTTGATAAATCTGTAGAAGAAGAGTGTGTTTAGTTGTCCTTTTTCATATGAATGCTGAAGCTAGCTAGCTAGCTTTTCCAGGTTGGTGGATTCTGGTTTTCTGCTATGCATGACCCAAGAAGGTGCACATTCTGCCGTGGCCATTTTCACCTGCAAAACACTGTTGGAGGATTTGTCTTGACATGAGCAAGCCCCAACATCAACAGCTGGTTTTTTGAGATTGAGAAATAGTTCTAATTCTGATCCAATGACTTCAGATTCTAAGTGTGAAAAGGAAGCATGGAAGCATGGGGGGTAATTAATTCCTTGATCAGAAAATTCCTTTTTCTTTTTGGGGTTGTCTTTTTCCCTATTGGCCTGTTACAAAGTCTATGGTACTGTATTAGAATATCTGTTTTTCTTAATAATTCTATTAAAAAAAAAGTAAAAGTCTATATACTTGTTGCATGGAGTTCATTAAGAAACAAGCAATTAGTTCTGACTTTTTTGATGGGTAAGAAATTGAGATAAGACAGTTTTGTTGCAGATCGTGTTTACAAATTCTGTTTAGCTTTTAAGATAGAATCATTAAGGTTACACAAAAGGAGGAAAGGCACTTTTAAAATAAGGACACACATGTGCTTCAATCATATGAAAGTAGATGAAATATGATTAAGATAGCTGAAAGTATGATTGTTAACAATGACAAGGAAGGATTCCAATTAAAAAAATTTTGGAAAAAGAAACGGTTACAAGGATCTCTTGGGTTTCTAAACATTGGGATACCGGAATTTAGGGATCGAACATGATTTACGCCATCTAGGCAAGTTTAAAAATAATTTGTACAAAGGTATGTTATAGAGTAATGCAAAATCATTTGCTGTTTTTGCAAGACTGTGTATTTTATTTGAAGATGGAGCATCACTTTTAACTGGCGTAAGCATATCCTCATGCCCAAATTCGATAGAATTGTTCCTGATTTAGTTTAAAGCAGTGATAACAAAGTATATGGAGATAGAAATGGAGATTGGTTAGTTGATCTCAATGGAGAAAGGACTGGGGTCCGGGTTCAAATCAATTTGTGGAGATCGAAGTTCGGAAGAGATTAATCTTGTATTGACGGGAATATTGTCAATCAAACAAGTTACACTTACAGCTGCATCTCATTAGCAAATTGTTTCCATGGATTAATGAACATGTGATGTGTATAAGTTGAGGTTCCATGTGGATATAGGAGGTTCTTTCTTTTACCTGGGTAATAGATATTAAGCGCAAACGCCAAACTTGTAACTTGTGAGGATTTTTGTGGGGATAGTTTTAAGATCCAGTTATACAAAAAGATGACATGCAACAAAAAAGGAATGGATATTGTCAATCGTCATGGCCATGTGGTTCTGCTTTAGTTCAACACCAACCCACCTCCACACTGAAGTTCAATTCAGGGGGCCACTCCAAAGTACAAAAACAAGTTTCTGCTTTTTTATATGTAAAATTAAAAAAGCTCCTTTTCCTTTGGATTTTGAGCCTACATATTGATTCCAAGATCTTACACCATAAAAGGGCATAGCCAATTGTATTATTGATATGTTGATAAGATATACATTTTCCCTATAGCTACAAGAAGTTCAATGTTTTCCCAATAGTAAATTGTACGTGGGAGATCTTTTCCATATAATATCTTATTCATCTTCAGCAAAAAAAATGAAGCAGAATTAAGACATTGTCATATTCAATTATGTATCATTAGTATTTTCAACAACCAAACATTCTGGAAAACTAATCTTCAATCGTATACAACCAGATTGTTCATGAAGCATATTAATGCTTCCCTTATGGAAATAAATAGAAAGATAGAAAAAGGAAGACATGCCAACTCTTAGCAAGTTATGAATCATGCATTGTCCTTTCTATTGCAAATCGTCAATTAATTAGAGATCACTAGCGACCAGCCCCAAACCACATAACTAACAAACATTTTGGGATTCCAATTTTTTTTAAGAAGTTATGGATTGGATGTTACCCACGTCATTGGATCATTAGCTGACAATGTTTGGTTTTTTTCTGACAGGACAAGATTAATGATTGTACAAAATTGGAGAACTGACATGATTTTGGGCATCACATGTGGCCTTGGTGTCAAGTGTTTTGTTCCTATTCGCTTTTCACAAGTAATCCATCTGTTCTGGTTCTGGGCAGTGGAATAGTATTTTATAGGACTTATAATTAATAATGGCTGAAATATTGTTTTTAAAAAGACAAGGTCATAGTTTTTGATCCACAGTTTCAAGCACACGTGATACAGAACTGCACAGTTCGGTTGTTGTTTAAGTTTAATGCTGGAAGAAACACAAGAAATAGGACTTTGACAAATCTAGAGGATTGACATTAGTTAAGGTACTGGCTCTTTTCAAATGTTAAGAGAATTGCTTGCATAGGATGTAGACCAAAGCCAAAAATTAGATCCAATTAGTTCTATTGGTTTGGGACTAAACCTGTAGATGTTACTTGTTAGGATGCAAATTGATGACATGAAGAGCAAGTTTTTGATTTCTATTTAATTTCTATTATTAAACCCAGTTGAGTTTAGACTTGGATTTCCTACATTGGATTGGGTGGCCTGTTTTGGCCAGCATTGCGTGAGAGTTGAGACATTAATTAGTCCAGCAACCCAAATACCAGTTTTTTGGTTTATTATTTTCAACAAGGAAATCTACAACTTTCTCTTGTTAGGACCAGAAACACCAGAATAGCATTGCAAATTTAATTTATTAATTAATAGGGTTTGCTTCCATTATGTACCAAGAACATCCCAGGGACATGGGTACTGAGCTAACAATATGAATTATGCCGGTGCCATGGATAAATAATTAGCCAAAAAATAATTCAACTCATCACTTTCAGGAAAACTTGAAATGTATATTAATAAGATGAAGGTATATACTAAATTGCCTTGATACCAGACATCATCAGGGATTAACAGAAAACTGCCTGTCACCAGAATAGCAGGGAAATGTCATCCTTATCTGTATAGGATAATAATTTAGAATGGCCAAGAATAGAAGTTGGGTTGGAAGAGGTGTGTGACCATTATAATTGGGAACATGGAATCATCAAGGAATTGGGCAACTGAAACTCCAAGTGACGACATATGCTACATGCCAAAACCAAAGAAATGGTGGGGGCTCAATAAAATAAGATAATCCCCCACTGAACTGGACATTTAAGTGAGGTTTAATTTTATATTAAAGGTTTCAGAATGATCACATTATATATGGAAGTCACAATAGTATTGTGAAAAGGAATATGCAATAAAAAAACATAATAGTTCGAAATCCTTTCTTTCCCCTAAAAAAAAAAAAAAGAGATTAAGGCCTACTCATTAAAACAAACAAATAAAAGGACATAGATTTGAAAAATTTATATAATAAGATTATAATCACTATAGGCTAATTCAATGACAATTATGTCTTACACCAAGAAAATGTCAATTTGCATCTTTGATTGCTATCCTATTCCTTCCGACCTCGTGGGTCAAGAACGCTTTGAGAGAATTAAGACCATACACAACACTAACGTGGCATGGGAATTTTATCCTACCTACTTTCAGGAAATAGAATCCAATATATAACATTTTTCACACCAAAAGAATTATAAATAAATTAAAAAAAAAAGAAACACTTGTGGACTCAGTTTATTGACGTGGCAACTGAAGCCTAAAATATACCACAACACAAGAGACAGGTGTAGTAATTTCACAGTCCCAATCTAAGGTAAACAACAAACCCATAATCGGTCAGCTTCCATGTATCACAAAATTATGCCCATACGATACCTTTTCAGGCAAATAAAAACAAGTATTACTCTTGTTATATTATTATTCTTAAATGTTGCTATCACCCCCCAAAGGAGAAAGGATGAATCATTCGATCGGGCAATGGTGTATATATATGGTCAGCAAAAAATTAATTAAGATGTGAATGAAAATGACTTTAAATGGAGAAAGATACGTGTTGGTAAGAAAAGCTTTATGGTGTGAGCTAACCTTAACGCAGATTGGAGTACAGTTTTGGCATTTTTTTTAATCTACTGTACACTTGGATTTGGGGATTATGACATGTTTGGAATTGAATTACCAAACCAATTGAAAACGATGTTCAACTAAGTTAAAGGGGTTTAAATTTTATTTCCTCCGTACCAACCTCAACCTTATCCTTTGGCCATGTAATTCTAGATGATGATGCCTTGACAGATTTGCCTGACTTTTTTATCAGTTTATGTGACTTAATTTTTGTATTTTTCACACCTCATACTTGAAAAGTTACTGCATCACCCACTGCTCACAGTTAATGGAAATGGGTCTTATCTACTTGTGAAAACTTTTGAGGATGAAAGTTACCATTTTGAAGGCTAAGAGGAAATGAGGTCTCCACCACGGGCTAAGACCATTTATTCGAGCCCAATAATTACTAACCTGGAATCTAAATGAGACTTTAAAGCCTAAGAACAGCCCAGTTAATGATCAGACTTGAGGGATCCAATAACTCTCCAAAGCCCAAGCCCCTTTACCGTATCTCCATTTAGTTTTTTTTTTTTTTCCTCAAGTACTATACAAGGGCCTTGTTGGGTTGGTGGTGACACCATCTCCATGTTTGTTTGGTAGCACATGGAGGAATGAATGCTTGAAGGAGAACGAAGCAGCAAAAATGAAGATATCACACTATTTTGTAAAGTAAAATAAAGAGTCCATAATTCTTCATTATGAAAATGTAGCACCTCAACTTACAGGATCCATCCGGACAAAAAAACAACAAAGGGGCTTACAGGAACCGAACTACAACAGAAAGCACATATCCAATGTACATACAGTCAGGACAGGAATCAATAGACTTCACAACATTTTCTTTATGGATTCAAGTTACACCAGACCTGCATTGGGGGGGGTAATGTTTCAACAATCAAACTATAACAGCCATTGCAGTAGTAATTGAAGAGCAGAGTAAACGAAATTGAGAAGTTCTACTACTTACCGGTTAAGAAAAATAAAGAATAGGACTGTTGCTCTGAGATGAATAGTGATCAAGCGGTAAAAGAAATCCACATTTTCCAAGTTTAGGGACTGTAAGTAGAAAAAGTTCAGCGTCTGCGAGATGCTACAACATTATTCTTATTGTCTTTTGGTGTGTAAGCAAATCTGCTAAAATCAACAGCACCAGTTGACCTGCAACGGACATTGACTTAAGTCAACTATGAAAGTATGTAATAAATGTAACTCAAGATTGGCTTCAAGGCTAAAAGGAATTACTTATTGATGCAAGTGTTCCGTATATCCTTCAGTGGAGGCCGGAGACCACTGGCACGAGAACCAGATGAAGTGTATCTAAAAGATGATAGCATTGAAACGAAATTCTCCATGGATTTCTCTGCTACATCGGAATAGCGGCTTAAGTGTGAAATATCAGATCCAAACTTTCCTTCTTTGGTTTTAGTCATCGTAACTGTTTCATCAAGGTCAGGATCACAGCATTCTTCTGGAAAAAGAGAGTAAGAGCAATAGAAAAGCATGAGATGTTTTCTTCATGAAATCAATGGGAAGGACAAACTGTTTTAGAAAAAGCTGCTAGAGGAATGTGCAACACCCTTATATAAAAACTTGATACATATAGTACAATCCAGAAAACCAGTTTAGCAGGATTCCAAAACCACAACAAAGAAATATGATTCGACAATATAGAGTTAGAAAGAGAGTAATAAAGTGGGGGAGCACAAATCAAATATGATAAAGAATCTGCAATTTAAAGCATATAATTATTTAGCCCAAAGTTCAATTCAGCAAAAAAAAAAAAAATGGCAGAGATTAGAACTTTTTACTGTCATTCAGTTTAGGTTGACACTTAGAAAGATGGCGTACCATTAGTGGCAAGAGATGCATTTGTTCGCAGGTACTTGGTCTTCATATTTTCCTAAAGCAAGAAATACAATTAAGAAGACATATAGGTATAGAATGATTAAGCTAACACAGAATGCAAAGCAAAGGGTATGGATAATTACTCTTTCAACTGTGCCATTCATGGAGGTTTTCCTTTTCATGGAGAAACTGTCGAAAGGGTTATTTAATGAATAGCCATTCTCTGGAATGACAACCTCACATGCATCACTGGCCACCTTCCCATTGTCTTGATCATCTCTGGTCCCTGATTTTTCTTGAAAGTAAAAGCTCCTTGAATTGATATTGTCACATGGTGATCTCAGATTGCCAGAACTGCGAAGACTTGTATCCTCACAAGTATCAGTGGCGTCAGCATCGTTTTCAGGCAAAAGCCTTTCTTGTTTATGGTCTTTCTTGTTGTTTTTTGCCGAGCTATGTTGGAAATAAGGACTCCTTGTGATGACATTTTCTCTTGTTCCTTTTGGGTTGCACGAAATCTCAACTCCTTTATCCTCACAAGCGTTGGTTGCAACATCATCCTTCACTAAAAGCCTGTCTAGTTCATTGCTTGTGTTGCTCTTGTTCACTGGCTTATGTTGGAAATAAGAACTTCTTACCAGTACCTTTCCCTTGCCAGTTCTTGTTTTGTCCAGAACTGCACTTGGAGCATTCACGAAATTGGTTGTTGTTGTGTCCTGAATTGCACTTGCGGCATTTTTAAAATCACACTCTTTTAGTAATGCTTGACCAGGTTGATGGATTGAATGTCCAAGTTGTCCAATTGATATATGTTCTGGGCTTCCGTTCTCCTCTGCAACACCTGCTATTTTCGAGAAGACATGAGGTCTAGTACCGGAACTAGCTTAATTTATCATCAGCTTTATAAACCTGCTTGAAGGGTGATTACATCCTTACCATGACTTTGAGATTCCAAAAAATCAACAGTACCAGCTGAATCCTTTTCTGCCTAAACAAGAAATTGTTGGTCAATGTCAACCAAATTATATCAATTAAATTTGTCATAACTCGCAATAAAATCACTCACAGGGTTGTTGGCAGGGGATGAGGAAATATTGTTGTTTTCCACAGAGTCAAGCGAGGATGCGTTGTTGCAGTTAATATCATCAGGACTGGGAGAAGGGCTCTCTGTGGATGTTGAATCGGCGGGTGAAGCCCGAGGTGCCCTGAATTTTCTTTTTGCTTCGAGAGAAGCAAAGCCTTTTTGCTGTTAAGGAAATGCAAGACGAAGACAGCCAGGTAGATAAACATGACTGCAAATTTTTTGTTTGAAATTCCATCCTATACTACCATCTTCAAGCATATAATATCTGTCCCGGGTTGTAAGATCCTAGCTGAATGAGAACATCACAAGAACAAAAGGAGATATCTTCGAAAATCGTGGACAGGTCAAAGCAGCAGTCAATGGCCAAAAAGAAAAGAAATAGAAGGGAGCAGTTTTTCAACCAAAGCACAAAAGATGAATAAATCGCAATCCAGATATTCGAGTTGATGTGATTCAGTAAGGCAACTGATGCTGAGTTTTTGATTTTAGAAACCAAATTAATTAGTCATTCTCATGATTATTGTAAACATATATTAGCCATTAGAAACATATGAACTAGTTCCAAAAGTAAACTAGTTATAGTATAACCACAGATCCAAAGATCAATCCAGCAAAGCATGTGGAGGACTTCGAATGGATACAGAAGTACTTAGTCAGGAGATTCTTCTGCACAGGCAAATCTAGCTTTTTCCTTCCAGTTTGAGGTTTCAACATTTCGCCTTTGCAGGTTTTCTCCATGGCTACCCTAGAATTGGCATTTTCTCCCTGTTGGAAGAGACAATATGAATATTTCAGAATAAACATCCTCACTACCAATAAGCAAAGGCCAGAAAGATGTGCATTCTTTCTCGAACAAAAACTGAATGATCACAAGGTTGATGTATAAGAATAGTGGCATACAGCAATCTATGTCAGTATAATTGCAGTAAAGTCAGATGATAAGGTTAATCCTACGTCTAACAGTGTCATTTTCTTATTAATATGTTATGGTTTAGCTAGGTATATGACTATATGAATGTCATTTAACAGATGTTCAATGACTTTATTTTGTTTACAAGAGTTCATGAAGGGGGACTAAGCTCAGGTTGAATTTTATTTTCGTGATTGTAACCCAAGGAAGGAGTGTGGTATAGAAAATTCAAATGAGAATACATTCCGAGATGATGGTTGTAAGTCTAGATAGATGTGGACTAGAAAACCTTGAACTGAACCACTTGAAGGTTAACCACTTTGAGAGATCATCATTTCATAAGCAATTTCATACTCTTAAGCCTCAATTTTTAATTCATCGTGGGATGCATGCCTGGGCTTATAATTGGCATTTCCAATACTAGAAACAGCGACGGCTATATGAATGTTGCATTTACAAGATCCTCATGTTTCTTTAAAGCTACTAGGTTTTACTAGTGAGGACAGATGAGTCACATGGCACTAAGGGTTAACTATCCCTATTGGCAATCGAGACTATTATGTTCATCAAACCAAATTTTAAATAATTTTGCTGAAGAAGTTGCGTGCCAATATTTTCTGGAGATTTTAGAGGTCAGAAAAGAAATATTATAGTCATAAAAGATTACGAAGGCATGGTATCAAGAAGAATTTAAACTGATAAAATAGAGAGGAAAACCAAAGACAAGCAAAAAAGAAGATAAAAGACGACACCTGGAATGGCAATTGGGTGAATGGATCTAAATCGCCTTCTGCTATTGCTTTGGCTGTATCTTGTGGCATCGATGTGATCCACGTTAAGGTATGAACCAAAAGTACATCAACAAAGCAGAATATAATGAGTAGATATTCTACGAACGATATTTCTAGTCAAAAGGATATGGCCCAAGAAAGTCCAAATCATCGCCAACATGATCTGATGTGTCGGATAAGTGCACGATATTTTCAGAGACAGGATCATAAACCCGTTGATGCTGAAATGTTAATATTGCTTTCTTGAATAACTCTTCATAAGTTGGAGGGACAGACACCGTGCTGTATTTCAAATGCTTGATTACCTGAACAGAGTCCATGATTGGCATAAAAATTTACTGAAATAGAAACCTATTTACCAGAATACACATCATAGGTCAAAGATTCAAAAAATTAAAAATTCATCCCTCAATCAAAATTGCATGCATCCTTCCTACTCGTGTATTAATATGTGCTTAGCTTCCACTATCTAGTCAAGCTAGAGAAATTTTTCAATACAGCAATACTGTACTCACCTTGTCATAACTTTTGAATTTCACTATTAATGCATGTGCCCGTTTGAGTCCCATTCCTGGAAGTGATGACAAATAGTCACAACCACTTAAAATGCACATCTCAAGAAGCATATTGTGATTGAACCCAGAAAAACTGAGTTCTTTGTTCCTCTGAAGCCTGGAATACTGGAATTCAACACCTTGCCCATACTTGTCCATTTTGAAGATAATCTGAATTTTCAATGTAAAATAAGATAAAAGTTTTCAGTGCAGGTGCTCAACACAATGCAAGGAGTGGCAATTTCAACTTGCATTATTATAAATATTGAATTCCAAATTCAATATAAAACAATATATAACTTACTCTGGGACATCCAAAGGGTATGAGATCCGAGTCTTCAGTAATAACTGCATCAACTTGTTTGTTCACAGCCAAGAATGTCATTTGGGCATCTGCCTCGTAAGGTGCCACAACATAGGCTACATTCTCTTGCTTTAAGACCTTCCCAATGTAACAACAGCAGGAGAGAAGTTAATAACTTTTTTAAAGATTAGCTGCATACGCATTTGCAGATAATTAAAAGTTGTCTTCCATAATGTGCCATATCTACCTGGATTAACTCATGAGCAATTGAAGGCGAAATATCAACAGCCTTTTGGTAGCACTCATAAGCAGCAGCAGAATTTCCGTTTGACTCATGCTCAATAGCGCGTGCAAGGTTTTCCTTCCTTGTTCTGCATTGTAGAGGATGGACATCACTTAAGCAGCACCTTTTTCAAGGCTCCATATTTCAGCTAATGAAATGTCAATAAGAAGCCCAATCTCTAATCTAATACCTACCGAGGATATGAATTGAACATTCAAAGCAACAAACAGATCATCCCAGGAGCGCCAAAGAGTATGGATGATTTATCTTATCCATCTCCAGACGCACGCTTTTCAGGCACTTGAGTGGATGAAAGAAATTTCTTAGAGAAGTGGGTAATGGAATGAAGCAGGCAGGCAGGAAGATTTTTTGTTGATGAAGAAATTGGGGAAAGGTTCAGGCCGTTACCATAAATTAAAGTTTAAAATAAGAAAAGCTAGATATAGATGTGAAATACTTTCTAGTTTCTCCTACAGATCCAGACAACCCTTACAAAGACAAGTAGAAATACATATGTAGCACTAGCGTAGTTACCAAGAAAAAATTAGAGAAACAGGCAACTTAGGTCTCAAGAACTACAATTTCTCCAACACTTTGAAGACGTTTGAGCATTTTAACAGACCATATTATTGCCAACCTGTGATAAAAGCAAGTAAGATGAATTGATTTAGAAAAAAAATCAATTTTCAACATCCATTTTCTAGTAGTCAAATAACTGGATAAGTCCTGCAGCGAGTTCTTAAGCACTGGATACCATTCTAACCAAACAATGCTGGTTGAGTTGTGTGTGAGCAATTCGCAGAATGAAGATGTTCAAAGACAACAAAAATACCTGGCACGTTTGTTCTCTTGTTCCATTTTCATTGGCAAAAGGCCTCCGTCAAATACAAGAACAGGTTTAACACCATAGTGCCGCAGCAAGTTTACTCTGTGCATGCAATACTCAATATGCCTGAATCAGAGAAAACAAACGTCACATGAGCACGAATATGTAGTCTAAGGTAACATTTTTTTACATCTCATTCTAACTGTTGTGAGAATCGCATATTTAATGAGAAGGCAAACATCTGTCAGAGTTGACTGAAAAATCTACTGTCAATATCCTGACGCCCCACAAAAATTGCACCACCTAGCTCTCCAGCGTCTCACAACATTCCCATACACATGAGAAACACCTCATGCTTCCATAGAAAATTTGCACACAAATGAAGGAAATCCAATCCAAACGAAAATTGAGAACCGGTAAATGTAACTAAAACCTAAGAAGACTGAGCGGTGCCCTTCAAGCTTTATGAATTTTGAAATGCTTCAAACTAAAAACATGTCTTGTTAATCATCTACATTTTCAACAATAGAATCCAACCAATCCATATTGAGGAAAGAAAACCCACTAGCCAAGATTACATCAAATCTCCACATGAGCATATGCCGGGCATAAGCACGGGAACAAGCACAGAAAGAGGGGGAGAAAGTAAGCCAAATCCATCAACCAATAAAACCCATTACGGCATTACCCCGATTTGGGTAAAAGATGGAAATTTTCGTCATCATTTAGCAAAAAAACATGAATGCGAGTGACAAAACCATCAAATAGAAGCAAAACCCAGGAAACCCAGGAAGAGGATTACCTGGAAGTGGGTAACCCTTTACAGAGCTGGGTACTGCAAGACAAGGCACCTTTGTGGAGCCAAGAGTAGGTGTCAACAGCTACACTGCAGCCCTGAAGCTCCTTAATGTGGATTGGCTCCATGGTCGATTTCAACAGAGGCAAAAGCCCTTGTATCCCCATTTTCTCTTCTTTTTGTTTTTCTTATTATTTTGTTTAGCCTCCTCTGTTCTTGTCTTTCGATGCGAAAGAGAGATATTAGGGGGGGCTTTTGAGATTTTGGGAAGCGAAACGGAGCAATGCCCTAATCTAGTGTAATTGGGTTTATTGCCATTTCTGATTAATGCGCCTCCTCTGCATCTGGTGTTGGCGGGAAATGGAGGAATTTTTTTGGAGCATATTTATTATTTAGTGTCCTGACAATTGAAAAATTGAAAAAGCCTAAAATTATGCTGTTGAAGGAAATGAACGACCTGTCGTTTCTGGCGGGAGTTTTATTTCTTCAATGCCAAAATGTCAGGCCATATCCTTACTTATATTCTTAGCCAAATTTGGGACATGTCTTGCATGTTAATGCCATTTTTGGTCCTTTTAAAAAATGGGTGTAAACGAGCTATATTCGTCTCAATTAGTTTAGAAATGTTCCAGTTCTAGATGCCAAAATTCCCGACATTCTGATACCACATATCATCAATAAAACCAAAGCAATTAAAGAACTATTTAATAACGACTGGAACTTAGATGGTTAAATTAAATGTACTTTTAGACTTAAATTTATCTCTATTTTTTTCCGGGATGAATGTCCATCTTTTTTTAACCGAGTAAAGATGGAAATGGTTAAATTTTAATGCACGCAAAACAATATTTTAACAATAAAAGACCCCCGATACATTCATATGTCAGCACTGCACACATTTTATTAACTTTCTAACAGAGAATATTTTTTAAAAATTAAATTAAATTGATTGCAAAAATAAAATGGTAAAAAAATCAGGATTTTTAGATAGGATGAACTTCGGTTGACCAATATTTTGAGGGAGATTTTTCTGTTCTTTTTTCCAATGAACGCAACTAATAGTGTTTTCACTTATTTTATTTTTCTATAGTGTTAATAGCAATTATGAATGAATCACCAGGACTGGTTATGGATTACAGAGATCATAATGAGACAATGCGAAGGTTGCCGACCACAGTTAGATCACTGCATGATTTCATTACTTTGTTACCGGCGGTGGTAGATGAAAATAAACATGATATAATAAGTGAAGATCACTACAGAATTTGTAAAATAAACGTGATATAATTAGTGAATACTAGTTTAACTAACACCTATGGCATTTCCCTTGACCTTGAGCCAAGAAGACCCTGGTTCGATCCAGGTGGGGTAGGGTTTGGGTAGATTTAGGCATAGATTGTAATAAAAAAAAAAAAAACTAACACCAATGAACCATATAAAAAATTAGAACTAATCATTCTTTTGACAACAAAGAGAAATAAAAGAACCAATCAGGCAATCGTTCTACTGATCAGCATGCCCTATAATATTATAACATAAGTCTCGTGGGATATTGGTCGACATAGCATTATCAATTGACAACAATCATGAAAAATGACTCACAAACACATTTAACACATGTGGACTGGCTGGCACCACTCATCATTGTAAAAGAAAGAATGATATGACAACATTACACACTCTGAATTCTGATTAATTTATATTAATATTACATTTTTTTTTAACAATCTATATATATGGTACAGATTGATTATGTTTTTGCCGACAAATTTGTACAGTATCATAATTGTTTCTTTTTAACATGATATAACTTTAAACCCCTGCATTTTCAAAATTATTAATAACAGTGGGGACCTTAACATGGTTGAGTATCATGTGTTGTTGGACCAAAAAAAGAAAATATCATGTGGTGGGTCAAACTCAAAAGGACAAGCATATATGTAAAAAGACTATCTTCTTTTCATTAAAAAAAAGAGACGTTTATGTAAAAAAAAAAAAAAAAAATTCCTACCCACTCTAATTATGTTCCCCCCATCCATATAGTGTAGGGTAACTACTTCAGCTGGGAAAAGCACTTGACAACCAACGGGGTGTCATCAATTTGCAAAATATAAGAAAAAGCTCATAGCTAATAAGAGATTTATTATAGGATACTAAAATAATTGGACTAGTTTTTCATTATCCATGGAGATTTGAACAATTTGTTCATAAAAAAGGTTGGCATCCTTAACACTGATGGGACAATAAACAAAAAAAAACAGAAAAAATAAAAAAACAAAGTTGGCATTCTTGAAATTGCCATGTCTTGGTAAATATTCTAAACCTAATGTAACACACTCTCAAATGAATTAGCTTCATAATGGTTCAAAAATCCAGCAATAAAAAGGAATGAGCCCAAAAAAAAAAAAAAAGAGAGTCGGCCATAGAAACTATAAAGAAACTTCATCATCAAATGGAATTTTCTGAGAGAAAGAAAAATCTACTGGAAGGTGGGAAAGTGGAACACAAGTTATGTCAATTGTCAATCCACTCTTTTCATAAATTAAATTAGAGAATGGAGAGAAAGAACAACCCAAAGGCCAGAAGAGAAAAATCATATAAGACAACTATAGTTGTGAAGAAAATCCTCCAATCCAAGATTTAGTAACTTGCCAAACACGTGAAAATCAACATTAACATATAGTATCCGTCATTAACACAGAATCCTTTTTTAAAGGAGGCAAAGATGAGCACGGGGTTGAGAAATACCAAATAGACCAACACAATTTGTTGATTGATTTCCTGCTTAAATTCTTGACCACACAATACACTTAGGTGGGGTAACGTATATGTGATAACAACAACAATAATAAGCGGCTTTGGCTATCCAATCAAGATAATCCAGAAATGGACGACTTTTTTTGAACAAAAAGAAATGGACGACTTAGAATTGCAGAATAGAGACACACGAATATATCTTACCTTCAAAAGATGTAAATGTATCACCAAACTGCAGGGTCCCTACTGGTATTGCTGTTATCATCCCCAGCTTGGTTGGCGATGACCCACTTGAGACCTCTTCAAAGAAGGAGCCAGTTTGGTCTTTTTTGGACCACTACATAGCTTATATTTTTTTAGTTGCATAATAACATTACCTTTTCCCCTTTTGAATACAAAAAGAAAAAACCATTAACTTTTTCTAGTTCTAAAAGTTCAGACCACTGCTTTCATTAAAAGAAAATAAATTTCAGACCACTGTGGCTTGAGAATTTTGTTCTTGCAGTCACCACATAAGCATATATAGTCCCTATTGGTATTTTTGTTATCATCCCCAGCATATAGTTTTCCAGTAAATAGAATTTTTTTGCCAATGCAAATCCTTTGTTCCTAACCTTGGATGCTTTATATATCAAAGAGGAATAGCGTCCAACCATAATTTTCAGTATTAATTAAACGAAAATAATTAAGAAGGAAAAAGCAAACAACCACACCATATGAACGGCCATAATGAACTATAATTGAACACCAGACATCTTTAAATTGTCGTCTCAAACTTGACCAGTGACCATACCATAGCCATGTTGTCTACATCTTTTGGCTGGGAAATTTATGTAGGTTTTTGCTATACATCACCATATGATAATGACCCATTATATACACTGTTAACAAAAATGTCTATTCCGATAAAACAAACAAAAATGTCTATTACAAAATGAGGCGGCAAAGATTGGAAAAAAAAAAAAACTAGCAGATGAGGAAATAATAACCAATCAACATTTCCTCTTCTTCGTTATTAAGGAAATAAACTTTGTTATTTTTCTTATTTTAAAAGACCCGTATCGAATATGATGTTTATGTACCCAATAGATATGCGACTTGCTTAACATGATAGAATTTGCCAGCCAGGAGATTAATATAAACTTTTCTACAGTAGTGGATCTGCACCCAAAGATTAAGAATATTCTAACTTGAAAGAGCCCGGGGTGCACCACACGCACACACACACAATTTAATAATATTAATAAGCTAACGAACAAAGAATGGAGGAAAACAGGAAATAGTGGCTGAGAGGAGTTTGTTCTCACTTGCTTAAGGGAATGGTTGAATTAGACCAATACACGTCCCTTTTTAAGTTTATTTGCCTCCATTATTATTTATACAAGAGAGGAGGCCTCAAGGCAGAGAGAAAAAGAGAGAGATAATCCGGGAGAGAAATAAGGAAGGTGGATACTTGTCTCTGTGTCTGCAAAAGAGAGAGAATTGGCCAATTGGGTTTTTGATCTTTGGTGTTTTTGAGTAACTTGCCACAAAATGGGTTCAAGCTTAATTGGGTTGGCTTCAGTTTTTTCAGGTTGCAGTGATGCAGCTGGAATTGCAGGTAACAAAGTTCATGTCTTTTCTCTCTTGGTTCTGTTTTTGTCTTTGCTAACTTGTTTATGTCCACTTGTCAGTTTTGCTTGTCTATTTGTTGACTAAAATGAACCAAAGAACAATGTTTTCTTTCCTTTGTGTTCTTCATGGAGCTTGTTGGTTTTTGTTGATGGAGCTATTGGCAATTTATCAGTGCTGCTAGTTTGAGAAGCAGATAGTTCACTTGCCTTGAGGGTATCAGCCTTTGGTAGCCACTGCTTTGGGTAATCAACCAGATGTAATTAACGTAATACCAACAAAGACTACCTCCACTTGTTTCAGATGATAGCCACCACATGTGGCGGATCCAAGTAGTCTTTTTGTTTGCAGAATATGGCCCGACAGATTCTTGAACTTTTAACTAATATTGTCAGATTTTGTTGGCTCATTGACTTGCCAAGAGATACTTATAAGTCCTCTGATACATATTTCTTAATTGCAGGGAACCTCTTTGCCTTCGTGTTATTTGTGTCACCCATGTAAGTTATAATTAATTACAAGCTTCATCTTATGTTTTCTTCATAGAAAGTCTGTATCTGAAGTAGAGAACTGGAAGACAATGGCTCTTACTTACAGACTTTGTTTCTCTTCCAGACCAACATTCAGGAGAATCGTCAGAAACCAAACAACTGAGCAATTCTCAGGACTGCCTTATCTATATGCCCTCTTGAACTGCTTGATTTGCCTATGGTATGGCATGCCCATTGTGACTCCCGGAATTATACCAGTGGCTACTGTCAATTCGGTTGGGGCTGTGTTCCAGCTAATCTATATAACTATCTTTATCTTCTATGCAGATAAAACCAAAAAGGTAAGACTTTTGACTCTTGAGTCGTTTATATTGCATCTGGCATTCCACTTCAGTCTGTTTCCTTTCTTACAGTTAACCTGATCACCTATTTTCTTTGGATGTCTGTTCCAGCTGAAAATGTCAGCATTGGTGATTGCAGTTTTTGCCTTATTTGGTGGGATAGTGTTTGTGAGCCTGAGATTTTTTGAAGCTCAAATGCGTCAGATGTTTGTTGGATACTTAAGCGTGTTTTCTCTGATTTCCATGTTTGTTTCACCCCTTTTTATTATTGTAAGTTCATACAAACTCTGCGATGGTGATACTCATTTTCTTGATTTAGGTTGCTCACTTCATTCCTCTTCATTGTTTAACATGTATTTTTATGCGTCAGAATTTGGTGATCAAATCAAAGAGTGTGGAGTACATGCCATTCTATCTGTCCCTTTCAACGTTTCTGATGAGTCTCTCCTTCTTTGTATATGGAGTCCTCAAGTTTGATCCTTTCCTTTATGTAAGTATTTATCTGTTGCTTTCTGGTGGATTATCCCGCCCTGATAATCTGTGACTGCTAATTTTAAACTTTGGCTTCGTATATTATTGGACAAAATGTCAGATTAAACACGGGTAACTGGGTTATTCGGTCCACGATGTATTGCATTTACCTGACATTGTGAATCATTAACTTCCATGGATAACCTCATCTCCTTTTAATATGAGGAAGGCATTTAGTACGGGACAGCTTATCGCTAGAATCTTGTAAAAATTAACAGTTTTATGCAAAGCACAAGTATTTTGAGACTTTATTTGCAATTAAGTGAAATGATCCATTCACGATATCTTCTGGCATCAAGATTGTCTCTCACTGTATCTTCTAACTTTTTATGAATACAGGTCCCAAATGGCATTGGAACAGTTTTGGGAGTTTGTCAACTGTTGTTATACTACTATTATAGCACCAAATATGGTGAAGGATCAAGAGAACCCTTGTTAGCTACATATGTTTGAGCACATTTTGGCAAAATGAGGTAAGGCTGCTTGCTAGCTTTTCTATGACGAGTTATACCTTGTCCTTTTCTCTTTATTTTCAACAATCTTTGTTCTCTATAAATCTAATTTATGTGTGGTTTGAACACAACTTAAATGGACAATGCCGCTATCTCTAGAAGTTCAGCACCTTTGTAAGTTTTGGGGAATACAGTTTCCAACTTAGTTGTATCTGATTCTAGTTGTTTCATTGTTTTGCATCTTCTTGATGTACTCATTGTTAGGGAATTTTTCATGACTCCTTTCATTAATGAAAGGTTTGATTTGATTCTCAAACAAAACTTAAATGGATAAAGATAAAGAATCAATCAGAGTTTGCAACTCTTCATAATGGATAATTTCTTTGTTGGAATAGATAAGGCCTAAAGAAAGGAACTTTTGATGTGATGAAACCTCCTAGTGCTTATGAAAGAGCTTATTTAGCAGCATTGGCCATTCAGTACCACCTAAAGATTTCATTATCTGAGCTGATCATAGTACTCATAAATGTTTTCTGGCTTGCAGGACAGATTTGTCCACGATACAGTGACATAAATTACACAAGGTTTTGCTTTGGCCTCCCTCTTAAGATCAGATTCAGTGATCTGATAGTCTCTGACCAGCCTTGAGCATTAGGAGCAGAGGTATTATCATGCAAGCCGAAACACTTGGGGAAGAAACTTAGTTGCAGGTATTGCAGAAAAGAAATAAGAAAAACAGAAACCAAGTAAGGAGCAAACATATCTCTCGAAGCTGGTTGGCTTTACCTGAGGCTACAATTAGTTTGCCCTATCATGCGCCATAACTTCCCAACTTTTTTGAAAGATCAAGATTGTCAACTAGTTGACTGCTTCCTCAACATCTTCTGTGCTATATAATCCACTAACCCGCTGCATTTTGTGATTCATAGTGTGGGTGTTAGCTGAGTGGTATATCTTCCGAGTCCACAGCCACAATGTTATGGTGGCTTCTGCCACCCATGTGTCTCATTTATTTTGGGAAGGCATGTTTGTACTGAACCTTTTGTTTGATTGTTCTGCTGCTGACAATCCTGTTGTTTGTGTATGTTCAAAGGCTTTCAATTGTAAAAGGGTTCAGTGTGACGCTTGTGTAATTGTTGTCGCTGGCTATGTAAAGAACTGGTCAAATATTATATTGTTCTCCAGATTGGATGGAGCTCATATACTGTTTTCTCTTTTTAAATGTTAATAGCTCATGTACTGTTAACTTGTATAAATATGCTCTCGGAAAATGTTTTCCGCTCATTAAGTTGGATATCACGGGAAAAAAAATGGTTTCTTTTAAGTTAGTTATATTATATATCACGCGTAATCGGTTAAATCCTTTACCCCCAAGGAATAGGGGTTCCTAGTCCTACCAGGAAACGGATTACCCCCTTATATATATATATCTCATATTCACTTACTGCCAATTACCCACTACTCCTCTACTCAAATCTCCTCTACTCAAATCTCTGTTCTTCCTTCAAAGCTCCTCATCGCCAATTCCCTATGGCGCTGCCATCCACAATGGATGGCATGTCCGGCATATTCTTGCAGAAAGATATATTTGGTTTGATTGAGAAGGCTATTACCGTTGCCTCCTCTCAATATCCCGATGAGTTCCTCCGCCGGCGGGATGCTATCGCTCAGAAACTCTTTACTGCGCCTGTCGGGTTCAACGCTTTTGACTCCAAGAAATCTGCTCCAACGATAGCTGAGGAGGATACAACAGGGGAGATAACTGAAGAAGATGGTGCGGCGGCTAAAGACGGGAAGAAGAGAGGCATCGTTAAGATCAAGAAGCCTTCTTCTTCCTCTTCTTTCTCCAACGATTCCAAAGCCATAAAGAATCGCTCTGTCGTCGTCCCGGATACAAGGAGTCCATTCGGTGATGTTGTGAATTCAAGAAAAGTTGAACAAGACTCGGTGGCCAACTCTCTGGCACACAAGAAGAATGCAAAAGAAAACCAGCAACCTGTCTTGTCTGGAAAGAAAGTCGCCGGCAAAAGGACTTTGGGTGTTGATGATGACCATGAGGCTAGAGTTGCGACAAAGATTAAAGAACACTACCGAGAGATTCAAGACAAAAAAAGACAGAGGAGGGTTCAGGTGATCGACTTCAGACAAGCGCCTGTCCCTCCTCCTCGTGATGATTGCAAGAAGAGAAACAACTTCCGGCGTTAATTAGTTAGTGATCGTTTGGTGGGCTGACAAACAGATTAAACCCTAGTTCTATATGTTGTAATTAATGTGTTAGTAAGTGACTTTTGTCGGGAAGTTATTTTGTAATTAATCCTGTTTTGACTTCCAAATTCCAGATAGTTATCTGTGTTCATCTTTTATACATACTTTCTGTGAGTTGGTTCTAATCGATGATGTCTTTATTCTGTGTGTTGGTTTTGGTACTGTATAATTCGTGAAAATATAATATTTCCATCTTCTGAGAAAAAATTTGCATGTTTCGTGTGTTTTTTTTTTTTTTTCTTCTGATGATGTGCTATTCTGGGAGGATCTGCAATTTTAACTCACTCTAGTAGCTTTTATGTTATCTTCAAGCTTTTTATAATGTGGGTAACAGATTTTCTTTCCCTTGGGAAAAATCACGGTGATGATTTATGGAATCTTTTCCTTTTCATTCTATCTGTGGCGAGGGGGAAAGTTAAAAGAAGAAGAACAATTACAAGATGGCTGTGGTTCTCTATCGACCACACTTAAAATAACCCCTTGGATTCTTTTTATTTATTTATTTTTTTTTGGTCTGAACCTCTTGGATTCTTCTTCCACAATGATGTGGAGTCGATCCACAGAGAAGTTTTGTGGACTTTTGCAATTTGATTTCTCTGTAAAAAAGTTGTGAAAAGATATGTTATGTGCATGGGAATATTTGATTCATGTTTTGGAGCTACAAGCGTTGCTAATGTAATGTTGATTGTTGACAGGACATGATAATGCTCATGACCACTGGCCACTTGAGAAGAAATAACACTGCACTCAACCAAATATAACATCTAATTCAACCTAATTCAACCTAAATTGTCAATTACAATAGCTTAATTTCCCTTCCGTTAGTCAGCAGGCCAATGAAAGCATGCATTGCTATATTATGATTAGCCTACTCTATGTTTGTCCCATCTGGCGCAGCAGTAAACCTTTTCTATAATATATGACCTATGTAATGTTTCACATCCGCAGTCCTTACCCTCAAACACTCACTAAATTGACGATCCGTACAAATATCTTCTGTTGATCTACAATCTAGATAGCTAATGCAATTCAAACATCATTTTCTGGGGGAATGTTATATATATAAGCACATAGGAGCACAAGTGTTAATAACTTTGAAGTATGTCAACCTTTCTAGGAAAAATATATATATATATATATATATATATATATATATATATATATATGCTTATCATAATGAAAAAAAAAAAAATTAACCCTTGGTTATGCTTATTAGCATGGAATAAGGCGCTTTAAGGTGTTCGCTTGCTAGTCCATGCTTGGAGAAAATCACCATGGGAAACAAGAGACACACAATTGGAGAGATGTGTTGAAAACACAAAAGAGCATAGTGCTCAATCTATTTGTTATACGAACAAGCGATATAATTCTAACACAATTCTAATTCCTCCTTTCACATCCTTTCATTGTTCTCAGTGTCCTAGTATTACTGTAACATATGTTAGAAAATGATCTGTCCAACTTGAATTTGCAAACAGAATATTGCTATCATATTATATTATAAAAAATTCAAAATGATAGGTTTGTTATTATATTATATTATTTGAGATAATTTTTGTCCAATCATACCTTTCATTCTATAGATAACTTTGGGTACTGGGTTGTCCATTCCTCCAAGAATATATATACCACACTAGTGGTTAGGCAAATCTTTGGAAAATTAAAAATTACTCAATGCTGATGTTTTGATATTATACTGTATGAAAAATTAGAGTCTTGTTAAACTATCCAAATTATTTAGTCATATCTTTCCATTCTCTGTTATATGAATTGTCTTTTATTTAGTCATATCTTTCCATTTTTTGTCTTTTATTATTAAAAATAAATGGTTAATTTCAATTGATCCATTTTTTTTGAAAAAAAAAACTTAATTTAATGTAGAATTATCCAAAAAAGGTAAAAAATAATATATTTTCAAAAAATAAATCTTAATTTAAGTACAACATAATTATTCATATATTATTTAATTTAATACTTTTATCAAGAAACATATTCTAAATTATAGAAACAAATTTTATAAATAAATATACTTATTTAAGGATAAAACATTAGTATAAAAAATCGTCATTATAAATTTTAAAGATAAAAATCCTAAGTAAAAAGGATATATTTAAAAAATATTTATAAATTATTAAGACTAAATAATACTAATCTTGTAAGATAAGGACAAAAAATTAACATTAAAATTTTCGAGTGGACACCGATTACCATAATAGAATTAACTTAGGGCTGTAAAAGTCGGTGCTACCGACACCTTATAAATAGTATAGGTTAAGGCGGCGGACAGATATTTTGTTTTTTTTAACATCATTAAACAGTCCACCCTCCACCCTCAGTGATCTCCCAGTAGTAGTAGTAGAAGAAAACCCTAGCTCTTCCCTCTCTCTCTCTCTCTCTCGCTCGCCAAGAAAGTGAAAACCCTAGGCCTTTCTTCGCGGTTTCTCGATTGAGATTCTCTGTGGGTTTTGTCTCGGCGGATTCCGGTAAGGGTTTGATCGCTTTTCTCGCAAGTTTTCTTCGTTTTTTTTTTTCAATCGTTTTTGTTCTGTTCGATTTTGTGTATATGTAAAACCCTATTCCTCTTGTTTTTCCTCGATTTTAAAATCCTTTTTGTTCTGTTCGATTCTTTTATGTGAAAACCCTAAACCTCTCGGTTTTCTTCGGTTATAGAATTGTTTTGTTTCGGGAAATTGCGATGTTTGTTTTTGCTTGGGCTCTGTAGACTCATATTGGGTTTTCCATGGATTGTGTTTTAGAGAATTCGTTGGTTGCTGTATAAAAATCGCAGTTCCTATCTTTGCTATATTTACCATTGACTTTTCGGTATTTAATTTGCGATTTCTATGTCAATTATTTGGGTTGATGGTAGTTGTACCATCATCTGCTGACAATAAGAAATTTATAAAACTAAGCACTAGCTGTCTGTTGCGTTTTCTCTTTGTTTTGAGGTAAACTTCACTTTCTTCGCTGCCCACACCCGATATTGATGGATGTTTTATTGTATCTCGACAGGGCAATCCCTCGGTCTCCCTATGATGAAGATTAGAATCAAGGTATCCCATGATTTGGGGAAGCAATTGCCTCACATTGATTATAAACCGGCCATTGGGACATGTGTGAGTCTCAAAGATCGCTCCATAATGAGTAAACCGAAGGATTCGGATGAGAAGCTCAATGTAAGGGCTGCTAATAAACGGGTTCCATCTGGTGAGGCAAAGTGCCCTCCTGAGAAGAGGCAGAAGATGGTGAGTCCATCAAGTATCTCAGAGTATCCTCCTGAGAAGGGGCAGAAGATGAACCGTTCAATCTCGCTACAATGTTCTGTCCTGTTAAAGTCTCTGATGACTCATCTGTATTCCCCTCTTTTCTGTAAACCTGTGGATCCGGTCGCATTGGAGATTCCTGACTACTTCGACATAATATCAAAGCCCATGGATCTAGGGACTATAAAATCGAAGCTGCAGAAGAATCTCTATGCTGATACCAATGGGTTTGCTGCTGATATTAGGCTCACATTCTCTAATGCGATGCACTACAATCCTCCGGTTAATGAAGTCCACAAAATGGCAGTGGAACTCAACAGAATTTTTGAGAGAAAGTGGAGATCTTTGGAGGAGAACTGGAATAATGTTAGAACCAAGTTTGGTGGGAGTGAGGAGCTTGTGAGCAAGCAGTCAAGTAAAGGTTGTGATGTGAAACAGACTGTTTTGCCCAAGAGATCGGAGACCTCTGTAGAAACTGTGGCGAGGAGTTCATTCAACGGAAAGAAAGCGTCAGGAGTAAGTTACTCCCTTCAGAATCATTGTCGGTTGTGCTTTTGTTTACCTGAGCCAACACTCTATTTCAAATGTAAATATGTAAACTTAGTGATTGTCGACCAAAAAAAAGTGCACTTGGTGATTTGGTCTTCTGTTCTCTATCTTTCTTTTTCCCCTATGTGTTGCGTCCTCTGTTTGAAATGTAAATATGTAAACTTAGTGATTGTCAACAAAAAAAAGAGTGCACTTGGTGATTTGCTCTTCTGTTCTCTATCTTTTTTTCCCCAATGTGTTGCCTCCTCTTTATTTATTGTCATCTCTTTCTAACTGTGCATAAGGTGGTGTGCTTCATTTATTGTGGAACCCCCAATATTAAGTCTTCAATATGCACCAGAAACAAAAAGAACACAAAGTAGTTGGGAATATTTTTTAGGGGAAAAGGACAACTAGGGATGCATAATATAAGGTCGTGGAGAAGTCCAGCATATAAAGGTTTCCCAAGTAAAAAGAATGACTCGATACTAACTGACATTTTAGCAATTCTCTATAGAAATTGCACATTTTCTCAGTAAATTTCCTGGCAAGCTATGTTCGTGGTACAACTTTAATTATGATCCACTCTTCATAGGTAAAGGTTGCAAAGCCAGTGGAGAAACCTGTCCACAAATTACAAGCTCAGAATCTTCATAAAGGTATGAAGTGGCACTATGGCAGATTTGAGTTTCTGCTTGTGGCTCTTTAATAGAGCTAATTGAAATGCGTCTTATAGGCACTGTTGTTAGTGGAAAACATGCTTGTGGCTCCACCAATAAGAAGTCATTGATGAGCCCTACTGGCGGCTATCCTAGTAATTCCTGCCACAGAACCTCAGGTGGCAGAGATCAGCATTTATGTAGCAACAACAATACCTCAAAACAGGTATTGTACTATCTACATGCCATAATAAGAACTCAAGCAGGGGTAAAGTTTCTTGTCATGTATGCATGGCTAAAAATCTGTTCAATGCAGGATTCTGAGGCAAAAAGCACATCTGGATTGCAGATCAGCCAGTCAGATCCAGATTCTGATGGTGAGAATATTTTCTAAACTGTTCTGTATTTTGTGATACTGCATCAGTCAGTGCTTGATTATCTAATTGTTTTAATGCTTTTGTAATCCATTAAAGGGGCTGTAAGTGCTGTGGACGACGGGAACATTTGCCATAGTTCCCAGATTACTTCTCTGACCACGGATGCAGTCTCTGGAGAAGGTTTGGTTAACTTGCGTGTAACTCTTGTGGTATTCAATATTACTCCGGCTTCTCCTTGCACTGTTAGTATTGACATAATATTCTCTTTCTATTTTATTCTGTTTTTAGAGTGGAAGTCTCTGCTTGATCCACAACTGTCTCCATCTAAAGCTCTTCGTGCTGCAATGTTGAAGCGTCGATTTGCAGACACCATCCTAAAAGCTCAGCAAAAGACACTCCCCGTTGTAGTAAGACTACGACTTCGTCTGTGTTATCTTTTTAAATTTTTGGCTTAGGGAATGGAGGCATTATGCAAAATTTGTTTGGATAAGAGTGTGCCATTTGTCATGTGATGGTTTGGTGCCTGACTTTTGGACGTTGATTGTTCTTTTACTAGGGTGATAAGGCTGATCCTGCAAAGCTGCAGCAAGAAAAGGAGAGACTGGAGAGGAGGCAGCGTGAAGGTGAGTTAAACAACTTGATAATATTTTTATGTAATTGAATATGCTTTAGCTTTAGAATATTTAATGTCTTGGTAATAAGACAGTAAGATTTTGTTATGATTACACTAGCGCTTATCTTGTTTGGTGAGTTTCTTATTCCATGATTTAGTGTCATGCACTTAGATTACTCTGTCCTAACACACTAATAAAAATTTTTATTTTTAATTTTTTATCAAACCTTAAATTGTGGGTAACTGGAAATAACACTGAATATCTCTGACCATCACATTTTCTCCAAGAATACTAATTCTGCACCAATTGAAAAGCTAATACTTGAGCACCTATTAGTAGTGTTATGACATGGTGACTGACTCGCTTGTGTATTTGCTGAAAACTTTCTTCAATCTCATGTCTCTCTTATGATTGCTTATGATTCTTGTTTTCTGCAACTTGCAGAGAAAGCTAAGCTTGAAGCTCAAATTAGAGCTGCTGAAGCTGCCGCCCGCATGAGAGAAGAGATTGAGCATAAAAAACAGCGGGAAAGAGAAAGAGAAGCAGCTCGGGCTGCAGTGGAGAAGGTTTGTCTAGTAGCTTTACTGATGATTATTTTTATTCCTTTTTCTGCAAAGAAAATCTAGTTATCTCACCTCTTTGTTCTTGTGTCTGCCTTTCCACCCAGATGGAAAAAACTGCAAACATTGAGCTGAACTTAGATGTTCTTAAAGAGCTGGAAAAGCTTTGTGGGTGCTCTCTAACCTACAATGTAAGCTTCTGCCGTGGATGGATGAGTAAGGATGCAAGGAGGGAAGAACTTCCAGGTTCCCCCCAATTTGGAAGTCCACTTGAGCAGTTGGGCTTGTTCTTCAAGGAAGATGATTTTCTAGATGAGGACGAGGACGTGATCTTGAATGGGGATCAAGAGGAAGGGGAGATATGCTCTTAAAAGAGTTGTTCCCAGCACTAATTATTTTTTCTTTCCTCTCCTTTTCTGCCTGTCAATACCTCTGCAGTGAAGGGGAGATATGCTCTTAAAAGAGTTGTTCCCAGCACTTATTATTTTTTCTTTCCTCTCCTTTTCTGCCTGTCAATACCTCTGCAGTGGAGGGGGAAGTTGTGATTTGTACATAAAAACATTTTTTTTGAGGGTTAGAGGGTGAGAAACTATTTGTATTTACACAAATCAGCAATATATATATAAGCATCCCAAGTTTTGTCACAGTATTGTCGAAATGGAATTCTATTCTTGTTCATTAAAATCATCTCCATCTATTGGGCTACAAGGAAACCGTTTCGAAAAGCGCATGCATGGTTTGAAGATAGGCCCATTCATCAAAATTTATTACATTTGTTTGGAAAATAGTCCAAGCCTATATAATTGACCCATCAGAGCCCAATCCCAAAGCTAAGTTATATACCACTTATCTCATAAAATCCACGCTCAAACAAAGATATATAAAAACTGAAAACTAAAAATACATATAAAACTGTAATTAATCATCACTAAAACATCAAGCAGCTCCATGTTTTTGCTTGGAATATTCAAGTTTCTAAAAAGTTAAGTTCTTTGGTAGAACCTAACAACCTCCAGAATCCAGAACTCATTATCTACGGTAGGACTGCATGCGATCACTTATTCATGATGTCTTGTCCATCCACTATTTTCATGAAGTCAAGATATGACTTGCCTTCCAATCTTCGAGCGAAATAGTCTTTCAGGTACTTCTCTGTTAGAACTCGGCGGAAGATTGCAGGAATACCGGCACCAATGATGCTGGAAGCAGGGCCTATCACTGATTCTAACTTGGAAGTGTAGAATGTGGCAACTGAGATCCTCTCCTTTGATGAATTCACTATTGCCCTGTGCTCAATGCTCCTATAAGTTCCATTACTCACAATCTGCAGAGGAAATTAAAAGAGTTGATCCCACAATTATGGCTTTATGGCATGGAACTTACATATCTCAGATACAACTAAATTTTCACTCCCTCTAAGGTAGTATCAGTACCTACCTCCATGATATCCCCAATGTTGACAACAAAAGCATCAGGGAGTGGCTTGACAGGAATCCATCTTCCTTGCTTCCGGATTTGAAGTCCTTCAGTTTCGTTCAGTTGAAACAGAATGGTCAAAGCATCTGCATCAGAATGAGGAGTAAAACCAATGGCCTTGTCTGGTTCAGGGCAAGGAGGATAGTAGTTCATTCTTATTGCTTGTAATCCTTCGCTGAACAGCTCCTCCATCTCCTGACGATCCATCTTCAAAGCTTGTGCCATGTGACCCAAAATTGTCATGGCCAACTTTTTCACTTCTGTTGAGTACAATTTCAAGATCTCTCTGCAAAAGTATAATTAGACAAAATCATTGTGTGTTCCCCTGGTATCTACATCACTAAATACATATATGTCACAAAATTTGCCACCAAGTCATGCTAAAAAATCCGAAAATGCAAAAAAAAGGAACCTTAGCTTTGGTGGGAGTTTGGCCAAAAGATTGTTGTTTCTGACACTAAGAGGAAGGATGGTAATGCCGAACATGTCAGACCAATCTAGCTTTTGCTCCTCGGATACCACAAACAGCTGCCCAAATCCCTCATGGTTGTCTGGCTGCTGCCACAGCTTCTTCTTCTCTGAAAATGGAAGCTTGAACAAGTTCTCCACTTCCAACCTGAATTCCTCCAGCAAAGCAGAGCTAACTCCATGATTCAATACCTGCTTGCATCATAAATTTCCTGTATAAAGAACTTCAATATGAATAATAAGTCAACAGGTAAAGAGCTATATATAAAAATACCTGGAAGAACCCCCAGTCTTTGCAAGCTGAATGCAACCTCTCCAACTCAACAGAATCTTTGCTGTCTCCTTCAACGTCCAATCTTTGGAGATCGATTATAGGGACACTTAAGAGGGGGACATTATCAGGGAACGTGGAGATATTTCGCGGGTCTTGATCGAGCCTGACATAGCGAGGTGGGATGTTGGTTATGGACTCTTTGGCCAGCTCTTGAACACTTGGTACTATGATTGACTTCCCAAGCTTAACTGTTTCTACTTCTAACGACGATGACTCCATTATCAACTACCACTAGCAAGGAGGAGGTGAAGCAAAAGATACACTGAGGAAGACAGAAACTTATGCCTAATTACTAATTAGCCGGCTCTTAGGAACTTAAGTAGGGGGAGGAATGGAGCAGAGACACTAACCAAAAGACAAACTTGATAAGTACTGGGTAGGAATCAGAGTTTACAATGTCTATACTTTGTTTTATCACAATGCACATATACGAAAGTGACAGGAAGCATATAGAACATTACTTAGCCACAGGTGGTATACCAAATAAGCTTTTGATAGGGACTACTGCAAAAAAAAGAAATCAATACGTGCCTGATTGAAGCCCGGAAGAGATTAGTCACAAGATACTTGATCTTCTAGTATCAAAAACAAAAGAACTCTCCCATCCCCCCTCCCCATTTGTGGACTTTCAAATATTAATGGGGGCCATTGCTATACTTGATATAATGGTGGAAGAGTTTTTTTTTTTTTTTATTGAGCAAGGTTTAAGATTTAATTAATAGGGTATTTCTGATTAATATTTAGAAAGCAAGCAGATCAGTAACAGACCATTTTGTTGCTCTGCTCAATTTTTGCCCGCTATATGATGATCGATTAGGTCCATATAAAGTTAATTATGGCAACTAATCTCTTCAAACTTCAAGCACTAGCATTATCTCTCAAGTAATGGTACTAAATTATTGTTGGAATGTTTAAATGCTATGATTTCAGTGAAATTACTTGACACATTGTTTTATACATCTTTACTCTTAACTAGCATTGCATGTATCATCGAGCTATCGTTTTTAAGCATAAATTTGTCACAACCAGAGCATATTTTCTTTTTGAGCCGGTGGGGATGTTGCTTGGAAACTTACCATGTATATACGAGAATCTTTTAGCCTTTGTGTTTTTACTACTATAGCCGTCTCTGTGGAGCTTGGCATGATATGCTACGCATTTGTCCTAGCACTGGAAATGGATCCTTATGGATGGGGCCAATGCAGGAATTGCATCTTCCTCCATTATAGCTAGCTAGTTTAAGGTATAATTCCAGTTCCCCATTTTTTCAGCCAATGAAACACTAAATTCAGCCTTTCCCTGCCAATCTTTTTGCCTAGCACCAGCTCTCATGTTCTAAGTGACCTTAATTATGGACTATAGTCGATCTTAAGATCAACAAATCAAAACAGGAAAACTTGTGCATAGAGCAGGGATGCATACCGATATGACAGCCAACCTTGTAATCTGCAATATTGTTGGGGAAAAAACACACCAATTCAACACAACAACAAAATCAACCGGAACTAAATGCGCAACGGAATAACCCGGTCAATTAATTTTCCCTCTTTGTGCCACCAAAATGAGATATCAATCAACCAACCAAATTAATGCTAGCAACAAAACCAACACAACCACAACACCGAATATACGTGGAAAACCCCCAAGACGGGGTAAAAACCACGGGACCGAAGTCCGTCAAATCTCCACTATCACAAATAATAATGGGTTCACAATACAAGTTCTTCCCTAGATAAAACTAGAGGCTAACGCATCAAAGACAACATCAAGATCAACATATCTTGGCTATAGCAACATGCTCATCACTAAACTAGTGGATTACAAGCAACAAATTGGAGGAGAAGTGGGTAAGTCTCACCAAATGGGTATAACACCAATACCCAGAAACGTGAAGCTTCTCAACGATCAGCTCCGTCCACTTTGTAGAGCTTGAAGAGGAGAATAACATACTGAAATTTCATCAAGATCGGGCTTCGTTTGCTATCCGATCAAGGCTTGCAAAGATGAGGAGCATAACTCTTTTTTCTTTCCTCTTCACTCGTCAATTCTCTGCCTCTCCTTCTCTAATTTTTCTGCTGCTTTTCTTTTTTGCTGCCTCACCGCACACACTGCCACTCACACTCTTTTTTTTTCTTTTCTAAGTTACATGTGTGACTTGCCAAATGGGTGTGGGCTCCATGTGTGTTTGGACCCACCCAACAATCTCCCCCTCCAAACTCACATGGAGGGATCTACCAAGCCCGCTTGCTTCCGGCAAAAAACAAGCTTCTCCTTCGGTAGTGGCTTAGTCATCATATCGGAGCCATTATCCTTCGTATGGATTTTCTCAACACATAATTGCTTCATCTCAATAGCTTCCCGTATCCATTGATACCGCACCTCAATGTGCTTGGACCTTGAATGAAAGGTAGGATTCTTACTGAGATAGATGGCACTTTGACTATCACAGTGCACAACGAACTTATCTTGACTAAGACCAAGTTCCTCAAGAAGTTTCTTCATCCACATAACTTCTTTTCCACCTTCTGTCAGGGCAATGTACTCAGCCTCTGTAGTGGACAACGCTACACACTTCTGCAACTTTGATTGCCATGACACGGCTCCCCCTGCAAAGGTCATCATAAACCCAGAAGTAGACTTTCTAGAATCAACATCTCCTGCCATATCCGCATCCGTATACCCCTCAAGTATCGGACTCCCATGGCCAAAGGATAAACACAAACTAGAAGTACCCCTGAGATACCGCAATATCCACTTCACGGCCGACCAATGCTCCTTACCGGGATTAGACATGAACCGGCTAACAACTCCAACAGCATAGGCAATATCCGGCCTAGTGCACACCATGGCATACATCAAACTACCCACGGCTGAGGCATAAGGCACTTTCTTCATCTCTTCCTTCTCTTGGTCACTTGTAGGACTTTGCTTGCAACTAAGCCTAAAGTGAGCCGCAAGTGGAGAACACACCGGTTTTGCCTTGCTCATGTTGAACCTATCAAGAATCTTCTCGATGTATCTTTCTTGAGACAACCATAATTTCTTCTTGTTTCGGTCTCTAGAAATTTTCATGCCAAGTATTTGCTTTGCCGGTCCCAAATCCTTTATTGCAAATGAACTACTCAAAGCTTTCTTCAAACTTCGGATTTTCTTTGCATCATGGCCAACAATCAACATATCATCCACATATAGCAAGAGGATAATAAAATTATCATCAGCGTACCTCTTGATATAGACACAATGATCAGAGGTAGTCCTGCTGAACTCATGATCTATCATGAAGGAGTCAAACTTCTTGTACCATTGCCTCGGAGCTTGCTTAAGACCATATAAGCTCTTCCTCAGCTTGCACACAAGGTTCTCTTTTCCCTTGACTTCAAACCCTTCCGGTTGCTTCATGTAGATTTCCTCTTCTAGCTCACCATGGAGATAAGACATCTTCACAACGGGAGAAAAGATTTCATCAAAATCAATCCCCTTCTTTTGACCAAATCCTTTCACAACCAATCTCGCCTTGTACCTTGGCTGTGAAGTACTTTCTTCCGTCTTTAGCCTAAAGACCCATTTGTTATTAAGTGCTCTCCTTCCCTTTGGCAACTCAACCAACTCATAAGTGTTGTTCTCATGCAAGGAATTCATCTCATCTTGCATGGCTTCCAACCATTTTCTTCTATCATCAAGTGACAGGGCCTCTTCATAGCTTTCTGGTTCTCCTTCATCTGTAACTGTCACCCACTCATTGGATGGATACCATGTAGACGGTTGAGGCTCTCTTGATGATCTTCTCAACTGTGGCTGTGGTGGTGGCTCTACTTCAACATGGTCCAGTGCATCATTATCAATCATAGGAACATCATTGGGCTCATGACCAATTGCATCACCATCATCATTTTGCACATCTCCCCCGTGATCAGAATGGACAAATGGAACTGTACTCGGGCCACCTAGTACCTCACTAGAAGAAGAAGTAGAAGTACTAGACTTTTCTGTCTCATCAAAGTCTTCTAGTGTTTGGTCTTCAAAAAACACCACATCTCTGCTTCTTATAATCTTCTTGTTCTTCAAATCCCACAATCTGTACCCGAACTCATTATGCCCATATCCAAGGAGGATACACTGCTTGGTCTTGCTATCAAGCTTGGACCTCTCATCTCTAGGCACATGAACAAATGCCTTGCAACCAAACACCTTCAAGTGCTTGTAGGACACATTCTTTCCACTCCACACTCTATCTGGAACATCACCATCAAGTGCCGTAGAAGGAGATAAATTGATCAAATCAACCGCAGTCCTCATTGCCTTACCCCAAAATGACTTAGGCAATTTTGCATGAGAAAGCATACTAACAACTCTGTTGCAAATGGTTCTGTTCATTCTCTCTGCTACACCATTGTGCTGCGGTGTCTTGGGAGGTGTCTTCACAAGCTTGATGCCATAAGAATTGCAATACTCTTCAAATGGCCCCCGGTATTCGCCACCATTGTCCGCTTTAACAGCCTTCTGAGGAAAAGTATGGAAAGACACTCTATGTTGCTTGCCAACTAAACAATGAGTGCAAGATTTAGACAAGGTACCTGATAAGCTTGGCAAGAACTCTTTCTTTGCAAGCAATTGTAGACCTTTCTCACTCAAGTGTCCAAGTCTCTTATGCCACAACTCCATAGAGACTTCATGCTCAACGGCATTAACTTCATCATAGCATGGCTTTGCTTGAGTCCGGTAGAGAGTATTCTCCTTTTTCCCTTTTGCCAAGATAATTGCACCCTTTCCTCTAGTAAGCTTCCAAACCCCATTACCAAAGCTACTGTGATATCCCTCATCATCAAGAATGCCGGTGGAGATCAAATTCAATCGAAGATCCGGAACATGTCTCACATCCTTGAGTAGCAACTTGCACCCAAGATTGGTTTCTAGACAAATATCACCAACTCCAACAATCCGAGCATCAGACTTGTTACCCATCTTCAATGAGCCAAAATCACCACTCTTGTAGGTACTAAAGAACTCTCTACAAGGTGTAACGTGTCGGGAAGCACCACTGTCTAAAACCCATGTATATTCTTGTTGTGCAACATTAATGCTCTCCTCCTCATATAAAAGGAAGGAATCATCTTCAGAATCAATTGCCACTGCACTTGAATCTTCTTTGGCAACCTTCTTTCCTTCTCCCTTTTCTTGATCTCTCTTGAAGCTTCTACACTCTCTTTTGATATGTCCCGGCTTGTCACAGTAGTAGCATCTAATCTCACTTCTGAATTTGGAATTTCCTCTAGGCTTCCATTCTTTTTCCTTGTCACGAGACTTGGAATGTTTCCTCCCTCGTGGTTTTCTGCTCTTGCTCCTCCCCCTGTTCTCTGTAACAAGGGCCTCTGAATCAGTGGACTTAACCCCCAATTCTTTCCTCCTGGCAGCTTCATCCAACACACTATCCTTCACTGCATCTAAAGTGAGCTTCACAGCACGAGCAGAATTGCTAAGAGATACTGTCAAGGTCTCCCAACTGTCTGGCAAAGAACTCAACAAAATCAATGCTTGCACTTCATCATCTAGATTTATCCCCAAAGTGGTCAAGTGGTTCAATATCCCTTGGAAGTTGTTCAAGTGCTCTGACATGTCTTGCCCATCTGAATACTTCAGGTTCACAAGCCTTTTAATCAAAAAAGCTTTGTTCTGCGCACTCCGCTTCTCAAACAAATCTTCCAGCTTCTTCCACAACTCATAAGCATCTGTGAGCTGACTAACATGATGAACCACACTAACATCAATCCACTTCCGGATATTTAGCAACTGTCTTCCTATTCAAAGAATTCCACTCCTTGTCACTTGTACTTGCAGCTTTTTGGCCTTCACACTCAATAGGCCCAAACAAGTCATTGCAATACAAATGATCCTCCATATACATCTTCCACACAGAATAATTCGATGAAGTGAGTTTTATTAAGCTAGCTTTATCCTCCATTTTGATATGCACAAGAAACCAACAATCAATGAACTTGGCTCCGCTACCAGTTTGTTGGGGAAAAAACACACCAATTCAACACAACAACAAAATCAATCGGAACTAAATGCGCAACGGAATAACCCGGTCAATTAATTTCCCCTCTTTGTGCCACCAAAATGAGATATCAATCAACCAACCAAATTAATGCTAGCAACAAAACCAACACAACCACAACACCGAATATACGTGGAAAACCCCCAAGACGGGGTAAAAACCACGGGACCGAAGTCCGTCAAATCTCCACTATCACAAATAATAATGGGTTCACAATACAAGTTCTTCCCTAGATAAAACTAGAGGCTAACACATCAAAGACAACATCAAGATCAACATATCTTGGCTATAACAACATGCTCATCACTAAACTAGTGGATTACAAGCAACAAATTGGAGGAGAAGTGGGTAAGTCTCACCAAATGGGTATAACACCAATACCCAGAAACGTGAAGCTTCTCAACGATCAGCTCTGTCCACTTTGTAGAGCTTGAAGAGGAGAATAACATACTGAAATTTTATCAAGATCGGGCTTCGTTTGCTATCCGATCAAGGCTTGCAAAGATGAGGAGCATAACTCTTTTTTCTTTCCTCTTCACTCGTCAATTCTCTGCCTCTCCTTCTCTAATTTTTCTGCTGCCTCACCGCACACACTGCCACTCACACTCTTTTTTTTTCTTTTCTAAGTCACATGTGTGACTTGCCAAATGGGTGTGGGCTCCATGTGTGTTTAGACCCACCCAACAAATATTGTATATTTTTTCTTTTTTTAAAAAAAATTTCCGATCACTATTCCTGTTAAAGAAACTGAGGACATGTCCTACAAAAAACCAAGCAAATATGACAAAATCAAAGGGTGCCCCTGGACTCCAAGTAGTTCTCAGTAACACAATAGCTCATTCATCCATTCAATCTCAAACAAAAAATGCAAAATATATACGGTGCCTGAAGGGTATGAAGGGTAAAATCGAAAATTGGTCATTGGGATAAATTAAGATAGTATCCAAATGGAAAAAAAAAAATACCCTGAAATTTTTTTTCTTTTTTTTTTCTTTTCTTTGTTTTCTCTTTTATATGGGGGAGAAGCAGAAGTTAGTGAAAGCCCCCTTCAAAGATCTTAATTATACCTTTTGTTTGGGCTTAAGTATCTTCCCATTCAAGCAAACGTATACTACGCTCTTTTTTCATTTTTTCTTTTGAAGGCAGAGAGTAGAGAGTGACATTTCTATTTTGGCCTCCTAAGTCAACAAAACGTCTAGTACTTTTTCTCTTACTAAAAAGACGTCCTGGAGTAATCTAACAACTAACAACTATATTCTATTAGTAAGTACACTCGATATCACCACCACACACCACTTATGAAACGAAGGCCACCAACTGAACTACCTGAGTTTAACATAACAGCACATTTCCTTTCCACCCTCATTTACTTCCTCTCTGCTTAATTAATAGCTATTGAATCTACTTGCCCAAAACAAAAAATTTTCCATCAATCATGGCAAGGAACGGTTCAGCAGCAGCAGCAGAAGAGCTTGACATTAAGAAGTAAGCATCACTTCTTTTAATTACTTACTAACCCACATGTACATTCTTCATTAATTATCTTGCTTCCTTCAAGCTAAAGCTAATGGTTTCCACTAGCTATAGAGAGTTTTGATTTTCCATGAATGGCTGCAGCTTAGTTGCTCAACACGGCATTTTTGCCCTGATGATCCAGGCCTTCATAACCCTCCTCCAAGGGAAGCACCGGCCAATGAACAAGTCTCCATTTGACACTCACGGTGGGGTGATGTCTGCTTTCCTTGCTTATTTGCTCTTGTATGCCATAATATCCATTGTCCAAGTTAGAGTTCCCCAAGCTGGCATTTACTGTGTACTTGCCGGCAAAACCCGGTTCGCGGCCGGTATCCTTGCCCCGGCTTTGCTCTTGCTGGTTCTTGTCCCGGTTATTGGTGTAGTGATTCTAGTCCTGTGGGCTGTTCTTGTCATGATTTTACTCTACCATTCCTACCAAGAGTTCATGCAACTGCAGTGACTGCCCGGCCATTGTCAGGATTGTTCACACGTTACGCAAAATTGGAAAAAAATTAGACCAACCACACCCCTTTAGAGTCTTGGAATAATTGTTTTGTGATGTATCCTCATTGTATCGAGTTTTGAACATAGAATTAGATCACATAATCACACTTTACACTGTACCATTTTCCCCCCTGGTAATTACAATTTTTTTTCTGTGGTGGATTGAGTAGTCAGTCAATTTCTGTAATTTCTCTTTTTTTTTTCTTTTGAATTACAATTTCTGTAATAATTTCTTTACTGTGAATGAAAGGAATTGAAGTATTTTTCTTCCTTGTAAAGACTGTTTTTGTTTGATACAGAATTTGATAACTCGAGAAAGAAAAAATACAAGTAGAGAACATTTTCCAGTTATATAAGTAGTAAATGAAGCAAGCAATTAGAGGGTTATTAAAAAATGGTTATCAATATTATTATAATCTATTATGAATGATAAAAGAAAATACTAAATTGGCGATTATAAAGAAAAAGGAACTAAAAAGGAAAAAGAAAAAAAAACGAAAATCAAACGACACGAACGCTTATAAGTTATAACTAACCCGGGCCAACAAGAAAATCCGGATCCTTCCTCCTCTGCAGCCATAATACCCTCATAATCAACTTCTTTAACTCTCGCTGAAATCGAATACGAAATCCAGAATTCTCGAAAACAAACCCAACACCACCAAGAGAAGCGAAAAGATGGCAGTAGAAGACGTGCAAAAGCCACCCACCCCGGACCACCCTCGAAACCCTAACCCTAACCCGGCGGAAAACGACGTCGAAGAAGGGGAGATCACCGGCGAAGAAGGGGAAGACCAGGAATCGGAGTCGTCGAATGCCAAGAAAGCGGCGGCGGCGGCGGCAGAGGCCATAACCCACCCGCTGGAGCACCAGTGGACCTTCTGGTTCGACAACCCATCCGCCAAGTCCAAGCAGACCGCTTGGGGCTCCTCCATGCGCTCCATCTACACCTTCTCCACCGTCCAGCAGTTCTGGAGGTGATGAAACCGTGATTAACTCATCATTTCTTGTTCTTTTTCTTTGTTAATTTAGGGATCTTTTGATTGATTTGGGGTTTTGGGTGGTGTTGTGGTTTTTTTAGTCTGTACAACAATATCCATCATCCGAGCAAGTTGGCTCCTGCGGCGGATTTCCATTGCTTCAAGTACAAGATTGAGCCCAAGTGGGAGGATCCGGTGTGTGCTAATGGGGGCAAGTGGACTATGACTTTCCAGAAAGGGAAATCCGATACCTGTTGGCTTTACACGGTAGTTTGTCAATTTTCTCTGTCTGTGTGTGTTCTTCGTTTCGTTATTATTAGGCTAATAGTGTTGCCCTGCCCTGTTTGGAATGTGGGTTTTGGTTGATTTTGTTTTGTTTTTGGGGCTGTGTGTGTTTCAGTTGTTGGCGATGATTGGGGAGCAGTTTGATCACGGAGATGAGATATGTGGCGCTGTTGTTAGCGTGAGGAGGGGACAGGAGAAGATTGCTCTTTGGACTAAGAACGCTTCCAATGAAGCTGCGCAGGTAAATTACTCGTTCCTGTCAGCTGCCTGCTTTTTTACTTGGTTAGTGTTGTAGAGTCTAGTTTCAGTTTTTTCATTTCCAGGTAGAGGATGTGCTTTGGATTATTCCTTCATTACCAGTCTTTATTACATTTAAAAGGTTATTAAGTTTTCTTCCTCTGCCAAAGAAAGGATAGGAGGGATTACTGGTGCAGGATAGTCTTTGTAGTGGTTATCGGTGCTCAGTAACTTCCTATTGCTGATAAAGCTATAGGTGAATTCATACAGTTTTCTTGTCCTTGCTATTTTTCGATTTACTGTTAGCATCACCTGCATGGACATAACTGACTTTTGCTATATCCAGTTTCTGATTGGCACCTCTGTGCCTGAATCTCTTTGTAAGGAGGTTGTGTGGAATTTCTATTTTGATGTTGTCCTCTGTTTAGGGGGTCTCAGATGAAAATTGTACTATAATCCAATTTAAAGTTGGGGGCCAAGGATTTATGTTGTGTGTTCAAAGGAGGGTATTGTCATTGGATTACATTTTGTTCCCTTTCTTGGGCAGTTGAGCATTGGAAAACAATGGAAGGAGTTTCTTGATTACAATGACACTATTGGCTTCATATTCCATGTAAGAATTTCAGATTTCATGCACCTTTAAAGAATGCCAATTGTTCTTAACTGCCTCTCGCCAAGTGAAGAGCTCTGTTACATTTTGCTGTGAACTTGCTTTTGCAGGAAGATGCAAAGAAGCTCGACAGAAATGCCAAGAATCGCTATACCATATGAATTGTACAGTCCTTTTCACCTAGTCCATGGCAAGTGGATGAAATGCTTTTGTATCCAGCAGCTCACTGCTGCCTAGATGCCAGATTAGGAATCCTAAACTTTTGACCATTGTTAAGCAAGCCTTTACTTACGTTGCTATAGGATATTGGTTGAAAACCTGCTTCTAGCAATTCTATCTACCAATCTTTGATTTGTTTTGCTGTTGACTATTCATACTTTGAGTACGTGTTTGTGGTGTTCACTATTGCATTTAGTTGGATCTCCGATTGGTTGTTATTGGGCAACTGGAAATGCACATAAAATTGTTAGACTTGCAAATGCAGGAATATTAGGATAGTGGATGCGGATAATGCCACTACACTTTTTTATTGGTTGGTTTTTTGCATTATATCCAAACATGTTAAGACTTAGTAGCATCATATTAGTTCAGTGAGTGGTACTAAGAATACATTGTGTTTGAGGAGGTGGGATGTTGAGGAGGATGCCCGCTTTAGATGAAATTATGGGTAATTATTATTTTGTAAGGGCACAGTACAAAGTTTTGGCAGACGCATAGAAAGTCAGTTTTAAGAGAAACTAGTAGTTTGATGGTAGATAGTTTTGAACGTTAGGGGAAAAAAGGAAAAAAAAAAAACATTATTTGTTGCCCATGTATTAGTTTCTTGGTGTGAGCAACAGCGGTTTCCCATAAGATCACAGTTCCTTCCCTCAAGTTGTAGCAAATTGTGTGCATTTGAGACTCATTTTTGTATCAATAAGCATGTACCTGCCCTCACCATTGGCACTGCATGCCCCTCGGTCAGCTTTTCACCCGAGCACAATCTATTCTTGGTTCATGCAAAATCTTTTAGGACACCAAGGAAGCGGCAGAATAGTTTAGTGTGTAACTATGATAACAGGATCATTGAACTTATGTCCTTTGAAACTTACCAGCATTATTGTGCCTTGTTATGTAATCATGTGGCGTCAGTTTTTGTCTCAAGCCAAAACGATTGCCTTTGTAGCCGAATTACGGTTCTTACAGGATTTAAGAGCAAGACTAGCCTACTCCGTTTACAACAGGCCATGGTTCAGGCCAAGATGAAAGAGACACATTACGAGGCATACTATCTGAGTAACCATGCCCAAAGCGATTCCTTGGCATGGATATACCTTGCCTCACAATCCTGCATTGAACAGATTTTAGCCACGCATACATGACAAGAAACATTACCCCTGCTTGTGTTCTTATTATGGAATGTGGCTACTACAGTACCTGTTTATAGGTATTGGTGTTGCTACATAAATGCCGATCTCTACCACCTGAGGTTGTGTTGTTAGGAATCAGTAGGATAGCCACGACTCCGCGAGTGGCGGTGGTGGTGATACTGATAGCTCATCGAGTGGTGATTACGGTGATGATGCCAACACCAGCACCAACAGCAATAACGATACTAATAATAGTAACAATAATGGATATCAATTGGTGGATGAGGGTCGGTGGCGGTGGATTACACACCAGTAGGGCTCATGTTCTTATTGATGGAGCCACAAGCATGTTTAACATCAGTGCCTATAAGACGCATTTCAATTGGCTCTATTAAAGAGCCACAAGCTCAATCTGTCATTGAGCCACTTCAACCTACTAGCAATTAAAAATAAAAGAAGAAGAAGATAATGTGAGTAGATAAGTAATTGTAAATAAGAAGTAAACAAACATATCTTAAGTGGACATGTCTTCTTATATTATGTTTGGGTTTAGAGCATAAAGTGCAGTGGATTTTCTTTGTCGGTTTTGATGAAGTCCTTAGATTCCCATTCTTCTCTGATTCTTTTTTTCTTCTTCCTTACTAGTTGATTCATTTGATTGGGTGGTTCCATTATAGATTTTCCAGTCTTAGGCCATAATTTCATGCCTTTAACGGCTTGAATTGAGTACTTGTACGATTGGTTAAATTTTGCCTTTGAGTACCATATGCTTACATAATCATTCAAACTCAGTTTTCGATGCTCAATGACACACATCGTATGAGGACAAGGAATACCTGTGAGATCCCAGAACCTACAACTACATGTCAACGTCCTTAGGTTCAATATACACGTTGTTCACCACCCTTAACAACCTCAAAGCCACCTTAATTCACCAGTAAAATCTACGAAAAATTGGTTTGCTGCATCACGATTTTCTGCGAGATTTTAAGCTCATATCTCCCCCTGAATTGCGTCTCACTATAGACCCTCCGCCCTCTAGTCCTCTTCATCACTAACTTTCTGATTTTCTCCATTAATCAAATAACACTCTCTTATACCTTGCATCTGTGATCCAAGCGTTAAAAGTTTCAGACATATTATTGTCTACCACATCACTTTTACACCATGTCTTAAAATATGCCTTACACCAAAACTTTGGACTTACCATCATAAGATCATCTTTAACGTCCTTTGATATCTATGCCACCCAATACCCATCTTTTCCAAGTTATCAAAGAAATCAGGTTCTGTTGTTGATTTGCATGTCTTCCTGAATTGTAAATGCAGGTCATCAACCTTCCAGGTTTTTCAGGTATCATGGCATATGCATCTTTAATAAGACCCTGCATTCACAAACAAAGGTATAAGTCTTGAAAATCTTAGAGAGCACCAACAAAGCTTTTCCAGCTCTATCAGAACATCTAAGTTGAGCTTTATCAGCTCTTCCCTCATCCGGCCGGAAGCTTCAGCAGCTCTAATTTGAGCTTCAGGCTTAGCCTTCTCTGCAGAGTTGCAGAAAACAAGAATCATAAGCTATCATAAGACAGATATGAGATTGTAGATGGTTTTCAGCAAATACACTAGCGAGTCAGTCACCATGTCATAACACTACTAATAGGTGCTTAAGTTTTCGCGTTTCAATAGCTGCAGAATTAGTATTATTAGTATTCTAGGATCAAGACAACCTTCATGTTGATTGGTATTGACTAATCATTAAGTTAATAAAATTATATTAAAAACAATATTCGGCATCAAGCTTGCTTGAATGGAATGGTTGATCCCTGATACAGTTAAGAACGGGAGCGGTTTACTAGTTCACATCGTAAATTTCTCATATATATACAGACATATTATCCACATTTGCTTAACAAGCCTTGGTGCTTCATGTACAAATTTAGGCCATCAGGCCTTGAACAATAATACAAAAACTTAATTACCTGGTCAAACCCACGAATCGAAATCCTTTCGGGTCGAAATGTTCACGAAGGTTTCATTATATATTAAGTTTTAAGACTCGAGAATGAGAGATTCAAAATAAAAAAGAATGCAGGTTTGTGATCATTTGGATGTCCAAACGACTTGTCAACCACAGAATTGCCTGCTCTAACAAGTAACAAGCTCAGGAAGGAAATGGCATCCTTATAACCGGTCAAATGTAAGCTTCATTATATACTGTGCTTTATGACATTTTTCATGAGAATTTTTCAATTGAAAAGCTTGAGAATTCCAAATATTTCTAGCATTGTTAATATATATAGTTTCAAGGAATAGTTCGTCAATAAAATCATACAGTTTATCCGGTAATGGTACATGTACTTGAATGGAAGATTTAAAATTCTCTCCATCTTTTGAGTTTTGAAGAATACGATCCAATAAAATTCAGGATAATTAACACGGATACATAAGGCTGCAAGTCACAGCTAGCATACATATTGGTATATATACCACCTTATTTTTGCTACAAACAACAAAACATCAAACCTTTTAACACACATTCATATAATTCCACCATATAATAGATACTAGTTGCCATCAAGTGCTGCCTCCTGATCATCCTCCAGTTTCATATTCTCCAAGAATGATTTTCCATTGAGAGGACGGGAGAAGAAGTCTTTGACGTATGTTTCCACTCCTTTTCTCTTAAACATAGGTGGATTCTGTGAATTGATCAGACTAGCAGCTGGCCCAACTTCTGCTTCAAATTTTGGGTTGACAAAGAAAGCAACAGAAATCCTTTCTTTCCCAGAATTTACAGTTGCCCTATGTTCGATGCTTTTATACACACCATTGCTTAAAATCTGCAAACCATAGAAAGTACAAAATTAAGAAGGATGTTGAGAGTAAAAATTTCCGTAATGAAATTAATGTAGAGTTATAACTTAAACTAATTATATACTTAAAACTACAAAATTGTATGTTTTCTATAAACTAATTATATACTTAAAACTACAAAATTGTATGTTTTCTAAATGTTTTTAATACCTATAAAAGTAATACTAATTTCTTTTTCTCAAAAAAATATACTAAAGGGTTTTACTGTATTTTTTTTTTCTGTGATGATTTCAAAAATCAATGGTTACGAGATTTGAGATATAGAACTTGCTGGTGATTGACTGCAATCCAATTAAAGTCATTTACAACTAAGCCAGAAATATATGAATCGATTTAATTTTTTTATTTCTGTGAAAATTTATTAATATTCCACTGAAGAATTCAATGCATAGCTCGAAATTCTTCAAACATGTGATCCCATCCATTTCAAAGCAACTACCAGAAAGATCAAAAAAGAACCTATATAGCACATGCAAATTAGCAAGAATTTAAGAAATGGATTGTCAACCCGCAAATTTTGCCTTTGATAACCAACAAAAATATAATAACAGCTAGGGCAAACATTTTACAGCTATATTAATGTAGCTTGGCCGGCTAAAACAACATGTGCCCTTCAATTACATTATTTTATTTGACGTTTCTTAATTAATTCAATGATCACGGCTATAGAATATAGGATAGAGACAAGCATGGCAAACCTCAAGAATGTCTCCCACATTCACTACAAAGGCATCCGGACGCAAGCTTACAGGAAACCAGCTTCCTTTCCTTTTAATCTGAAGACCATCAACGCCATTAATTTGGTTGAGGATGGTGATCCCAGTGGGATCGGAGTGAGGAGTGAGGCCAACCACCTTCTCCGGCTGGGGACATGGAGGATAGTATGTAAACCTCACCGACTGTAACCCATCATCAAACATCTCCATCTCCTTCATGTCCATCTTCAGTGCACTTGCCATAAACCCAAGAAGTTTCATAGCAAGTTGTTGCATCTCCAATAGGTAAGATTCCAAGCAAGTCCTAAAACCACAAAACTTTGTGAGAACTGAAAAAAAAGAGAGAAAGAAAAGGAAGAAAAGCAAGTATACATATGTCTATATATATACCTGAGGGATGATGGTAACTCTGGGATCAGGCGTGGGTTCCTTCGATGGGTAGGGTTGGAAATCATGTATAACCTATCACCCCAGTCAAGTTTTGTGCCTGGTCTTGCGATTGGTCCATACCCTTCAGCTTCACCTGGCCTTGTCTTGTATTTCATTTTCTGCTCCAGAGGAAGCCTATAAAATTCTTCAACCTCGTATTTCAGTTTGTTCAGTAGTACAGAGTTAACTCCATGGTTCAGCAACTGCGCATAAAAAAATACAGCTGAAAACTTTTAGGTTGTTGATTTAAAAAAAAAAAAAAATTATATGCTTACTTTCTCATCATAAAAAATCCAGGCCCATATTACATCCATCTTTGGATAAACTGTCACTGCACTAGAAGTAGTGTTGGTAGAAAACAATGAAAAATCTATACTGTTCAAGTTGTATCATTATATGATCAAACTAATAAGAATTAACAAAGAAAATTAAAACCTTTTAAAAGAGAAGAAAAGCCCTCCCTACCACCCACAAGGGAAGAGAAAACCCTCCCTATATACCAAAAGATTTCTTTGACGACTTATCAAAAAAAAGCCCTTCACACCACCCACCACCCCCATGTTGGTGAATTTTAATTGATTAGGATATACCAAACCAGTATATAACTTGGTACTGCCTGATAGCACAAAAAAGTTTCTATGAAGTCTTGAAGGTTGGCTTGCATGGTAGGATGCTTATAATTAATACGATAAAATAAATTAAAGCAAGTCATAGCATAAAAAAGAAAATTTAAAAAGCAAGTTATGATAACTAAGAAAGAACCTGAAAAAAACCCCAATCTTTGCAAGTAGAGTTTAACTTTTGGAGTTCTAGGTCTGCAGTTTCTGGAGAAACCAGACGTTTAAGGTCAATAGTGGGGATTGATGGAAGGGAAGCGCAGTCAACAGTAGATGGGAATTCTTGATTCGGAAGAATATATTGGTCTGGGATTGAGAGCAAAGGTTGTTTGATGAGTTCCTGAACACTAAAGGGAACTGAGGAAAAGTTGTCAAAGCTAGTAGTGGGGATTTGTGAGGTGGCCATATTTTGCTTCAAGGGCTACTTCTTCTGATGTACCATGCATGTAAGGTTATCGCTTTATATAGAGATAGCTGGAGCCTGGAGACCTCTAATTTGCCTTTGTGTCCAACAAATTCCAGGGTGTTATTAGCATCAAAAATTCCAGGGTGTTATTGCGCATGTCGCCTGCTTTCTTGACATATACTATTAATTAAAACTCTTGAATATGAACATATGGTAATTAACCATTATTAAGCATTGCATCCTTGGATGAAGGTTTGAAATTAATGTGTACGAAATTATCGCATGATTACACACAGCATTACAGGACCCGTTATGTTAAAGCAATTTGGATTTCACATCCCATACATAATTTGGTGATTATAATGAAAATTTGAACCATACGACTCGTTCTCTCATTGTGTGTGTTTATAAATACATATTCTTTTGGTGACTTTTCAAGCTATTTAAGAAATTTGAAGAACTCAACAGAAAGATCATTAATTTCTTGTGATCTCTTTCATATAATATTAGCATATGACCTTCTTCATTTTTGGTCTGTGTGGCTTTTGAGTTTTCATGATTATTGAACCCTGATCATTTTCTACACAATAAATTAAACTGGTGGACTTTTCATATACATTACCCAACCTTTTTTTGGTTACAAATTTCTTTTTTTTTTTTGATACTAACGATATTTTATTGATCAATCAATATGTACAAGGCATATGGTAACATAGCAACAGCGGGTCGCATTACAGAGTCATAACCAAAGTTTAAGAAGGCAAACTAATGGAAAGCAACAATAGAAATCAAAGGGTGGAAGCAAGAACCCCAAGGTTACGACGAGGGCTCCTCCATAGTTTAACTGTGTCGGCATTTGAAAAGACGCAGGAAGCGCTGAAAGGAAAACCATGCTGCAAAGACTTTATCCAGGAAGTCACATTAACAAGCGCAAGATCCACAATTCTGTTCAGATCAGCGTCAACATTCGTAAAGACTCTCCTGTTTCTTTCCAGCCAAATGGACCACAGAGTCGCGAAGGCAATTGCAGTCCAAGATGAGCGGCTACAATTGTACGGTGAAGCAAAAGACCATTGGAGCAGAAAGTCATTAAGGGTTGCGGGGACACACCAGTGAATTCCCCACCAACTACTTAGCTTGCCCCAAATTCTCCAAGCCACCGGACAAAGGAGTAGGAGGTGGTCCCTGGTCTCAAGGATGCGATTGCATAGAGGACATAATGAGTTAGCCAAAGTGACAATACCTCGGTGACGCAGAACATCCTTTGTGGGGATTGCATTGTTCAAGGCCAACCAGAGCCAACACTCTATTTTGAATGGCGTTAAGGAGAGCCAAACGAAGGGCTTATTGCGTATAACACCAGCTCTTGAATAGATGAAATTCCTTGCAGAAGCGACGGAATACTCACCATCTTGACTAGCGCACCATACCCAAGAATCCGAGCGAGATGGCTGAAGGGACACCGTGGAGGAAATCTGTTTTATGGCGTCGATATCAGTAAGTTCCCAATCTCGCAGCGGCCTGCGCCAAGAAGTGAACCATGAGGGATGGGCTGCATGCACCGATAGACACTCTGCAACAGAAAGGTCTTTAGATAAGGCAATGGAATAGAGACGAGGGAACCGCATCATTAAGGTTCCGTTCCCAGACCAATCGTCCTCCCAAAAGCGAGCAGAAACACCGTTGCCGAGTTGCATTCGGGAGCCATCTTTCAAGGATACATGAAACTGATTTGAATTATCGCGAGAGAGGATGATTTCACGCCACTGAGGTGAAACTTTTGAAAGGATAAAACCAGGGTTTAAAACGGAAGATTGGTCAGCACACTTATTTCTAATTAAAACCTTCCAGGTTTGACCATCAGGTTTTGTGAAATTCCAAATCCACTTGTACAAGAGACACAGGTTCATGACATGAACATCGATGATGCCCATTCCTCCACAATCTTTTGGCATGGAGACAGCATTCCAAGCAACCAGACATGCCTTGCGAGAACCGGTAATCCCGTTCCAGAAAAAATTCCGTTGAATTTGAATGATTTTCTTAGCAACAGCCGCAGGGAGGCGAAACAGTGACATGAAATATATTGGCAGCCCACTTAGAACAGAACGAATGAGAGTGATCCGGCCACCTAAGGATAGATGTTTGCCTTTCCAAGCCTTCAATTTGGTGTGGAATTTATCCAAAACCGGTTTCTAGGCTGCCACTCTTTTCATATTCGCGCCAAGAGGATATCCGAGGTATTTGATCGGGAAATGCTCAACCCGACTATGAAGCATGTTGGCGATCTCATGAACCCGCCTAGAAGAAATCCCAACCCCAATAACACTGCTTTTCAAGAGGTTTATGCTTAATCCTGATAAGGCTTCGAACACCCTAAGACACCTTTTAAGGTTCAGCAAAGACTCGGAATCAGCAGTGGAGAAGAGTAATGTGTCGTCTGCGAATTGGAGAATGGGAACAGGAACCCCATGGACAGAAAATTCTTTGCACAAATTCCTGGAAGTGGCTCTTGAGAGAATACGCGGCAGCCCTTCAGCAGCCAAGATAAAGAGGAATGGGGAAAGGGGGTCACCTTGCTTCAGTCCCCTTCCCATTGTGAATTCCTCGGAGGGAGAGCCGTTTATCAAAACCGCAAGCTTTGAGGAGGAAAGGCATTCCTCAATCCAACGCCTCCATCTTAACCCAAAGCCCATGGCTTCCAATACCTTCAAAAGATATCCCCAATCAACGAAATCGAAGGCTTTACGCAAGTCGAGCTTCCAGACCACTGCTTCCCGCTTGTCCTTTCGCAAAGAATGAACCACTTCGTTGGCAATGAAGGCACAATCCGTAATGCTTCTACCTTTAATGAAGGCCGATTGTTGACACCCGACCAGAGTCTGCAAAACAGGTTGCAGTCTCATTGCTAGAAGTTTGGCAATAATTTTATAGAGCCCATTAACGAGCGTAATAGGTCTGAAATCGTCAAGAGAGTCTGCCCCCGTCTTCTTTGCGATAAGGGTAATGTAGCCAGAATTAGCTCCCTTAGGTAACCTGGCATAAGCAAAGAAGTCACACACCATGTCAAACACATCAAATTTAATAAGTTCCCAGCAATTCTTATAAAAAGAAAACCCGAACCCATCGGGCCCCGGCGCTTTGGAGCTATCACAGCTCCAAACGGCATTTTTTACTTCCTCCAACGAGAAAGGTTTTTCAAGCTCTGAAGCAAGACTAGGTTCGAGCCTTTGAAATGAGATAGAGCCAATGGAAGGCCTGCACTGGTTGCTGGAGGAATAGAGCTCTGCAAAATACTTCCTAGACTCCACTTTAATACTCTTTGGATCCAAGAGTATTGAGTCGTTAGATTTGATATGAGTGATCCGGTTTTTACAGCCCCTTACGCAGGCAGAAATGTGGAAAAATTTAGTATTCCTGTCCCCAAGTCTGCACCATTTAACTCTCGCCTTCTGCCACCAGATAGCCTCCAATTGTTTGGTTTTGAGCACGAGATCAGATTTGAGATTATGGACTGTGGCAAGCTCATTTTGGGATAAATCACGGGACTCAGCTGCTTTATCAAACCCATCTAGTTCACTTTGTAGAGACTTCAATCTTGCGTTAACGTTACCGAAGACCTCGCGATTCCATTTAGACAAACGGGACCTCAGCACACCCAGCTTTTTTAAGAGACAGAACCTAAGTGGATATGCGCTGTTTGCTTCGACCCACATCTCCTTGATACTGTCAAAGAAAGTGGGATGATCCCACCAGGCAGCTAATAATCTGAAAGGTTTCATGCCCCAATCGACCGCATCCTGAGAAAGTAATAGGGGGCAATGATCTGAATTTCTCTTGCTGCCAGAAACAAGAGAAAGATGCGGAAAGAAGATTGACCAATCACCTTCGGCAAACGCTCTATCAATCCGACTTGCGGCCCGGTAATTGCCCCAGGTGAATAGGCGATCCGTTAAACTGAATTCAATGAGATTCATATTTTGAATAAAACCCCGAAAAGCGGCAGCCCCTCTAGCATACACTCGCTCACTCTTCCTGTCAGAGGCCACTAATGTTTCGTTGAAGTCTCCCAAGATAAGCCAAGGGGCATTGAAAGACAGTTTCAGGGAACAGAGGTCATCGAACATTTGAATGCGTGCGTCTGCCCTGGACTCCCCGTACACGCCACATATGGTAACCCTGTGGCCTGAGGATACAAAGACACCTTCCAACGTGATCCAACTATTGGAAGTTTGAACTCGATGCATAGTAAAAAAGTCACAATTCCAAATCAACAGGAGTCCACCAGCAAGACCTCTTGCATCGACAGAGCAAAAATCAATGTTACCAGAACCCCAAATTTTGTGGCAGAAAGGCAAGTCAACATTACTGCATTTGGTTTCACTAAGGAAAAGAAAATTGGCGCGAGATTGGGCAACGAAGTTCCGCACTTGAGATTGCTTATTAGAGGAGTTAATACCCCTAATGTTCCAGGAAATGAAAGCAAGCATAAGAAGAAAATTGACACAAAGAGCCTAGGACAAACTAGGATGAGGCTATAGCCCTCACCCAGTCAAAAGCTTCAGAATCAACCAATTCCGCAACAAGATTTTCATTCCTTTCCACATTAGCCGACCTATCCCAACCAATCAAATCCCCAACTCGATTGGTTTCAAGGACTTCGATTGAATTAAAGGAGACGGGGAGGCACTCACTAGATTGATCGTTGTTCTGGAAGCGGGTATTGATCCTGACAATATCGGAGTCGGTCACAGACTTTCTGCTCTCTGGAGTGGAGATAATGCTGCCGTTTTTCGATAAGAACCGACTCTTCTTCTGAAACCCCTCAGTCTTGAGGATCTTCTGAATCCCCATGCTTTTGAGCACCGCTAAAATTTTTCTCTCGACCAAGCCCTGTAGAGAGGAGGACTCGTTGAAGCAAGAGGGAGAACCGCCCCGGTCATACCACAAAGAAGAAGGAAGCTGGTAAGAGCTGCACTGATTAGAGGGAGTTTCATAGAGAGGAGACTTAGTTGTTGGAGGGGGAGGGCTGTTGGAGGACGAGCAGAAGGTAGAGGGGGAGTTTGGATAAGGAACTAGAGGAAGGAAACATGTGCTTTCGACATTGGGCTGAAGATTAGGGCCCGTGGAAGAGGGTGAACTGGATGAGCTCGCTACAGAGGATTGGGCTTTGGACAGTAAAGGGCTTTGAGTGTGTAAAGGCTCGATGGGGGACACATGGCCAGGTAGTTCATGACCCAAGGGGTCAGGTAGGCCCGACAGTTCGGATGGGATAGTCTCCGGGGAATGTGTAGGGGATGTTTGAGTGGGCGGCACAGCACTCCGGACAGACTTCTCGATAATGGGACGGAGGTTGAAGAGGTCTACTGAATGTGAAGCAGCCCCGACAGATGATTGGTGGGGGATGTTGGGAGGGGAGGGCGTGGGGTCATGCACGTGATGAACATGCTTTTGCGTCGGCAGGCTGGCGTCAGAGCCAGGACTGGGTTGTTGCACCGAGGACCACTCCCACCCCATGGGATCCCGTTGAGACTCAGTAACACAGATATCGAACGTCATGTTCCCTACAGAAACAGAAAGCACATGGTTGATGGAACAGGTAGAGGTGGTAAGAATGAGGATCTCAGCCACGTCTAGGCGATCTGAGGACATAGTCTCGCGGCTCCAATCGACCATGGAACCCAGTCTGGTAGAAATAGCTTGGAAGAACTCCTTAGACCATGCAGTAGGAGGGGTACCTTTAATGAGTACCCAACAAAGCCGGTTAAAAGCAGCATCCCCCTCATTCCAAGGCCTGAAGATATTGAATAGATTAAGAATAATCTCAGGCATGTTCTCTGTGATAGCGCGAAGCTCTTCAGGAGATGTGGTTCGCAAATCATAGGTTTATTTCCGGTCGAAACACAGGGATGGTGCTAGATTACCATAACCAAAACAATAGTTACAAAAGAATTTGGGTACTCAACCCAAAGTGTCAAAGTGATCACTCCTTCCACATCCAGGAGGTCAATCACTGCGTTAGGTGGATCCTGCAGATTCGAGTTCCAAACGCAAACATAAACCCTATCCTCTCTTTTTTCTAACAAAAAAAAAAGAGAGCAAAAGAACTTCATATGATGGCGAAAAAGGCTTTCTAGTTAAACTTGCTCAGTGGTTCTCTATCTTTTATGTATTAATTTTAATAAGAAAACTAAATAACCTTTGAACTAGAAGTGTTGATTACTTGGCTCTTGTTTTTCTCCGAACAAGCAGAGTATCGATTATCCTTTAAACATTTAATTTAAGATTTATATTTGCAGCTTATTTTGTTAATACTTTTCACAAGAGGTAAGGCATGATGTCATTGTGGACCAATTCTCAAGTATAAACAAATAATGTTACCTTCCAAAAGACACAAAAAGAAAACAATAAAGACAGAATGATAAAACAGAAAGACACATGATGTTTGAGTGAAAAATGGAAACATACGAGCTTAATTAGTGATGATAACTTCCAAAGAAAAACTTGAGTTACAAAATGGAAGGATAAGTCAACGAAACATACATAGGAGCGGTTTTTGTGGTTTGATGCAATTTATTTTACAAAACAAAAAAAGTATTTTGATATGAGAGAAGAGAACAGGATTAAAATAATTAATTTTGGCAAAGGCGGGGACTGACCACTCACTTTACCCATTATATAGTATTGAAAATTTCTCTATGAAGAAGATATTTTTTGAATAATTAAAAGAGTCGTCCAAACTTGGCTAGTTTATTTTTTGTATATAGTTGCCAAAAAAATTATATTAATTTTGGTATACATATTTGGGCAACATGAAGGTTGCAACCCTTCGGTTAATCGTAAGAATAAAATAGGATAATGCATGTGATCATCGCCGGCTTAATTAAACTATATATGGCGTTTTTAATTTGACCCAAAAAACCATATATGGTATTGGAACTCAATTCATTTGTTTTAGTTTTAGGCTCAATGTCCTAGCAGAATCATTTAACAAATACACCAACTTGACAGGTTCATGGGAAAAAAAAAAAGAAAGAAAGAAACTTGAACGTGCTCATTTTGGCATAAAACAACATCCACATTGCCCAATTTGGTCCTTTCATTAGTATAACAGTTTCTTTTTTTTTTTTTTGATAATAGTATAACAGTTTCTTAAATCAGCTACAGGTAACATTATTCTCATGAGTGTAGCTTTTTTTTGGTTATGGAAGTTGAAATGTTACAGATATATATAAATAAAGTATGCTCAATTAACGGGCCGAATTGAATAATTGGTAGGATAAAATGTACCCATTGAGCCTGTTTTTAGAATTCATAAGAGATGAAGTAACCGGCGTAGTTGGTATGCGAGTTGTTTTATATGAAAAGAACAACATTTGACTCTTTTATAAAGCCATTAATATAAAAGATTTTAACAAGTTGAGGATTTTAAACCAGATTATATATATACTCTATATATACATATATAAATAGTTAATTATTATGCTCCTATTACACAACAAGCTAACTTAAAGGTTTATCAAACAAATCAAAACTCTTAGATCCAAAAGAGATATGTTAGTGAGATTTAAATAATGTATCAAAATTTGATTAGTTTGAGTAACCAAATCAGTAGCCGTGACACAACTATATGTCACGTAATTTCTTGGATAACTATTTATCAATCTCAACTCTCAAACATGTAATCTTCACACTAAAAATTTGAGTTTTGAACCCAATGTGTTAAATAGGTTGACTGGAACTCTTCTAACTTCTTAGAAGTGTCAATCTTTATAATTCTTATTACGCCTTAATCTATATTAGTATGCACCAGTTGATGCCCTTAAATGTAGATGTGTTAAGTGTTCTTACAAAAACTTGACAAGAAAAAGGTGTTTTCGGATCATAGATCATCAAGTTAATATATTTAGTATTAATTCATATGTATTTTATTATCTCATTTGAATCATTACGCTACATCAACTTTGATTTTTCTTTTGAACTCACCACTTCTTTGATTGTGATAAGTATATTAGTAAGAGAATTTTAATAAAAAATTATTGTTGCCTTTAATGGATGCCGACTTCCATCCTTGCACATAGTAAATGTTTCAATCAAACTTAAAAAAACAATTGTAAGTCAACTGAGGACCTTTCCATTCTACATTTAAATTCAAATCATCACCATTAAAAATATTTAAGCACGTCATGGTTGGGTGAGGGATTATACTTTTCGCCATTACCGTATCTATTAACTAAGCTACAAAGCCAAAACGTGCTCAAATCATATCAATTTTCTTAACAAAGATGACGACCGAAAAGTGGTTTGACAAGATTGTGATCTACCAATTAGTTTTGTTTATGAACAGACAAAATTAACCACGTTTTCTGGGGAATGACATGCCAAAACTTGCTGGCTTTGGTTTGGACTTAATCAAATGTTTCTTGATGGATAATTTTTAATTATTTATATGACTGATGGAGTAATGCATGATATCATGTAAGACAATGACATGCAAGCAGTGTGACAATATTTAACTGTGATAAACCATGTGCTTAAAACCACTTGTTTATAATAAAGAACATTAATTTCTCGATGGATAGGGTACTGTTCACACATATATCATCTGGAAAGTTAGTTCCATTAACGTCTAATTAACTCCATTGAACCGGAAATAATAGACAAATTTAAAGGCATTATAATATACCAGCTTATACTCGGAGTAGATTGGTCAAATCTTGTTATCAAATTAATGAAAAACCTAAAAAAATGATATTAGATTATTGATATAAAAAAAAATCCAACCTGTAGCAATTAGACCTCAGCAATATCGTAAGAACTAAGAAAATTTTAGGTAGAATTTTGTAGAAGAAGAGAACTGGGTAGAAAATTTCCAGATGTGCAACTTACTGAAAATCTTTGAATTTTTTTAAAACGTGCAATGCAAGAGCGAAACTTCCTTCACAAACAAACATGTTACTATTATTATATCTCACCATTGTTTATTGCGATTTTCATGTATTAGTGCTATATATTATACATTTACTTGTCCTCATCATGAACATTCAAGCGTTTGACCAGGAAAAACCCAAAAGAAAAGAATGCTTTTGAGTCTCGACTTTGTTTTTAATTAGTAGAAAGTTAAAATATTGTTGGGATTTGTGCAATTATTGCTACCTAATGACAACTGTAGCAGGTGCAGATATACGTGGATCAACCAATGTCATAAAATTCACTAACTACGTTAAATACTTAATGAGATAAGAGATGCTTATAGAAAATTGGAGAGGGTGGCAAAGAAGAAATTAATACGCGAGTAAGGAATCATGGTAAAAAATTATGACAAATGCAAGCTTCATTTTATACTTGCTGTGCATTATGACAGTTTTCATGAGGATCTTCAAATCATAATGGCATAAGATTCACCAATATTTCTAGCATTGCAAACAATTACTCCTGCTAATTACTTCCTTCGTGTCTTGTCTATATATAAACTCAGGGACTGCTGTTCACAGAACAATTGATGATTATAGCAATTAGCAATCCATCTTCCTTCAAAGATGAAGCTCAAGTAAGGTTGTTGTTCATGGCATTTCATACCTAGCCTAGTTCATCAACTGTCTTTTTCAAAACGTAAGAATCAAAACCACCCAAATTGTTGTCTTGTTTCTTTTCTTTTCTTGTTCTTCTTTTCTTTTTATTATGGTCTGTATGATACTTATTAATATCCTTGAAATTATTTCCCCATCACAAGATAGCAATACAATTGATTCTTTGAAACTGAGTGAATGTATTATCATGAAAATTAGTAAATCCTGTAGTTTCATTTTATTATTATTGATGTCATTTACTTGGTAAGAACTTTGCCGGAATTGATTCTAAAAAAATAATTCTTCTGCAAACAGGTAAAAATCTCCACAGAGATGGGTACAACACCTCATATTCGGCCTAATTCTCATCCTTGTCTTCCCCTACTCGGTGATCCATTTGTTCCAACACAACTCATTTCATATTTTGGCCATCCAAATAATCTAATACGGGTTAAAATCAAAGAAAGTGACAAAGCTTTTTCATTAAAGCAGGCACGAACCTTAGAAAAAAGTTAACCCACTTCTGCTTCTCTCCGGTGCAATCTGTCATGCTACCTATTCCACAGAAGGACTCGTCCAAATTTTCGAACATAATAGTAAGCAAATACGGAGGTAGTAACATAATTCTTCAACCATATCAGTTATCATTTTAGCAGTTCATGAGGTATTTGAATGGCTGGCCTAGCGGAGTAACATAACAAATCAAGAAAGCTCCTGGAAGTTGGATTCGGCTTAATCCTTCCATGCCAAGTAGCAAACTTACTGGTGCAATTCATGATAACTGCATGGGGCAATGTCCTACCAGTATACCAGCCAATCTGTCCATTCAATTTTTTTGTTATATGATATGTAAGTTATCAAATCAGAATGCATTTAACCTTTTCGGACAGTGATTTCAGTTCAGTTCCTGATATCCTACACACTACACAGGAAGCAACCAATCAGTTTGATTAAACGTCCAGCCTATAACAAATGACTTAGGTGGCTTACTGCGTTGGTAACTAATACTGGCTTCCAGGAAAACTGTCCATACAACGTATAGCTAACATGGTTGTGAACTAATCATAACATAGATGACAAAAGCATGGAAAGAATTCCCAAAGTATAGCAGGATACGGTATAAAAAAGCACATGCAGGTCTTCCATTGCAATATCGAACTGCTGAATTTGCCTCGTCTTAATCAGTCAATTACAAATATCTATATACTTTAGTAGTACTGTTGTACAAGTGACCCTCAATCACAATTAGAATTAGTAAAAAGGCGCTTATGTTCAAAACAGCAAGTAAAACAAAGCTTCTGAGGTTTGTTTGAAGAGAATCACTTACAGTCTTCAGTTCACTTAACAGTCTTCAGTTGCCTTAACCTCTCGCTGAATTCCTCTTCACAAGAGCACAAAATAGAGTGCCTGCAGCTGCAGCAGATATCAACAACAAAGGCCACCTCCAATTTAAAGTTTGCCATCCCTCTTCAGATTGCTGGCTCGCCGCCTCCACTACAATCTCCTCAATTTTTTTCTCCAATCTTTCCCTTGCCTCCTCCAACATAATCTCCTCAGATTGCCGGCTCGCTGCCTCCACCACAATCTCCTTGATTTCTTTCTCAAATCTTTGTCTTGCCTCCTCCGACATAATCTCCTCAAATTGCCGGCTGGCCGCCTCCACCACAATCTCCTCAATTTCTTTCTCAAATCTTTCCCTTGCCTCTTCTAGCATAATCTCCTCTAGTTTCTGTATAGTCATCATGTTATTCTTCTGCTCATCCTCCAATTCACACAGCTCTAAATGTGTGTGTCTTAGCTCTTTTACCAGTTCTGATATTTCAACTCTCATCCCCTTTAACACTTCTTCCCACTCTGATTCAAAACTTTCATAAGAAGATGTCAAATGCTGGATTTGTTCTGTCAACTGGGTAACCTGGTTTTTCTCTGCAACATCTTCTTCAATTTGCCTTTGCTGTGCTTCATGCTTCTCGTTTGAACCCACCAGGAAAGCAATCTTTTGCTCATAGCTGCTTTCCTTCCTCAAGTCATAATCTGTTTTCATCAACTCATCTAATCCATTTTCCCTTTCAATCCAGTGGAAGACAACCTCTTCCACATCTCCACTAGCGGTACTGTCCTTTCTTTCAGATATCAGGCCTGCAAGTCCCTTCTTGATTTGATGCGGACCATTAATATTCTCATCATCAACTGTCACTTCACCTTTTGTGGATCTAATTCTTTTCAAGATCATTGCTTCTGATCCTATTACTTCAAAACTTTTTGCATGTTCTTGCTCGACCTACTTGTCGTCTTGGCTTGTGATGTTAGCTAGCTTCAACAACCATCCTGCGATGAAATATTGATGTGCCAAAGAAAACATAACGCGATCAAATCAATTCCATGTTCAAGAAAATCCAAAAAAAGAAAACGAAAATAATCAACTTATGAAACAGTTTTTAGGCTAATTAAAGACAAGGAAAAAGGAGACTAGCCATTCGTACTTACAATATGGGTAGCACAGGATTTACGATCCAACTAGTCTAACTATTGCCTTCAACTCTAGCAAGCAAGGGAGTCCCAGGATATGGAAAACAAAAAACTGAATTCTTTCACACCGAAAAGAAGAAGAAGAAAGGAGCTCTCAGTTTTGCTTATATGTTATACGAATTTGGGTAGTGTAGAAACCCATGGGGGAGCCAATTCCTCTATCTTTCTTTCCACGTCTATGCATGAACATATTTTATTTTATTTATTTTTTCCCGAGTTACAGTGTTTTTTCCCTTCTGGTTTTAGTATATGGATGGATAGAAATAGAATACTCGGTCCCTGCTAGTCCTCTTAAGATTGGATAAGGACTTCTCTTCCTATTCAATTTGGACTTCCTATAAAACTTAAGGACTCCCTTCCCTAGTATCACTTGAATCGCATATCGACAATACCCATAACTTTCCGCTTATGTTCTTTTGCCACTTTTTTTTTTGGGAGGAAACCGTAGGATTTTGTCTCAACTTTTAGAGTCTTGACGTTCTATTGAATCCCATCAACCGATTCTTTTTCATAAGGGGACCGGTTTACTATGGAATCCAAAATAAGAAAAAGGAATAAAAAAGTGTTCACACATTTTTGGTGCATATAATTTGTATACAAGATTAATGTAAACTTCATCACAGTTATCGAGGTACTTTTGATGTTGATGTATATAAGAACATCAAATATTTTTGTACGATTTAAGAAGCGGAAAAAAAAAAAAAAAAAACAGGCTACTTGTGAACTTCATCACAACCATGTTTTGATCACGGCATCCACTTTATGGATATTCAGAATGATAATAATCCGATTTCAAATTAAGACCTATAAAATGTTTTCAAACACCACTCCACTTCATAACGCAATAAAAGAAGAAATACTTACCAGTTTCCATATGCCCTTTTCTGCACTTTTAGACCAGGTAATTTGGCTGGTTGACATTGTGCATGATTGTGAAGTGAAGTTATTCGCACTCCTCCAATTGACCAGTACAGTTGCGTGCATACGTCACTCGTGGATGAAGTTCCTTTTCATCCATTCTCAGAAAGTTCACTTTTGATCAAGCTCGGTTCTGTACCCTGCGCATAGATACAGAACAGATTACAATGTCGGCTAGAAATGAAACCCTTGTCAAAATGTTGAACTGAAAAGCAGTTTGTATTCCAGATGCCACCTACTTTTCAAGCATATTGGTGTGTGATTGAATCCACTACTTCGCCAGAACTTTACATAATCATTGGGCTACCTTAATACATCCCGCCTTTCTTTCTCTTTCCGGAGGGCTTAATCTATGAACATGCCAACTTCAATCTGTTATGAGTATTGAAGGGACAAAACTGTGGTATGTCATAAGTGAAGTGCAAAATTGCATGTGTTATAGCACACTCTCCATTGTTAGTATGACCCATATCCTGATATCTACATCAATTTCCTTACCAGATTGTTCCATGACTCAGAAGTTTTGACGTGACAATCCCAAGAAAGAGCCAACAGGAATCCTGCCATTGTTAAAGTCGTGAAAGCTATTGGGACTGCTGAGGACTATCTCAAACCTACCATATCCGACACAAACATATGTCAGAAATGGGATCCCCACTTACACTGAGGTTGTTCATAACTATTATGGGAATAAACCCCAAGGTACAAATTAATGCAAATCCAATAGCAAGCCTTTCACTGTGATAAGACAACATCTCTTCGTTCTTCACATCCTTAGCATCATGAAGAGCAAACCATCAATCAGGTGCATAACCAACTTCCTTTGACTTCCCTCCAAATCAGTACAGCTTCTCTTGTATTCTTTCAGCAAGGGGGTGTGATATATGCCCAGAAAGAAACTCATGTCTGGCTTCCTTCAAAACCACCCTACTGGATCCAGGTTGTTTAGCAACTCCTCTCTGTTTCATCCTCAATCTCATTGTGGACGCATCGGTCCACCTACCAGCAGTAATATATAAGTTAGATAATAAAGTGTACGCTGCACTACAATGTGGGTCTAAATCAAAAATGCATTTTGCAGCTCTTTCACCAACTTCTATATTAGAGTGCACCATGCATGCACTAAGCAAAGCTAACCATATTCCGGAATTTGCTTCCAGAGGCATATATCTAATCAATTCCTCTGCCTCCTCAAGCTTCCCCCATCTACCCAAGATGTCCACCATACAAGCATAGTGCTGGAGATTCATTACAGTTGATTTATAGTGACTAAAATACTTAAAAACACACCATCCCTTTTTTAACATCCCAGAATGACTACATGCAGTAAGTAATCCAGTGAATGTAATCTCATCTGGTTCTACCCCGGCACGGATCATTTGGCTAAAAAAGATCAAGGACCATGTCCCATTACCATGTTGAGCGCTTCCATTAATGATAGAGTTCCATGACACTACATTCTTGTCATTGATTTGCTTAAATACAGCTACCGCATCATTGATTTTTCCACTGCTGGAATACAAGATTATAAGAGAATTTCCAACGAAGGTATCAGTTTCAAAACCTAGCTTAATCGATAGTGTTTGGATTATCTTACCCTCATCAAGAGCCTGTAAGCCACAGCAAGAACTGAGAGCACTCGTGAATGTAGATTGATTTGGCAGGACACCCATATGTATCATGTCAGCAAAAACCCTTAATGCATCTCCATGCTTACCGTTCAAACCATATCCGGTTACAAGAGCAGTCCACAATACCACATTTTTTGACAATGGATCACAAAAGACCTTCTGCAAACTCCCAACTTCCTTGCAGTTCGCATAAAACGTTACAAGAGAGGCCGACACAAATTCATCTAAGTCATGCCCTAACTTAACAACACAACAATGAACTTGAACACCAAAACTTAAGACCTTTGCATTTGCACAAGCAGTCAGCACACAGGCAAACGTGTGCACTGTCGGAACAACACCTGCAAGCACCATCTTCCCGAAAAGAAACAAAGCCTCTTCGCTCTTACCACCATAGTCAAGTCCACCAATCATGGAAGTCCAAGAAACCACATTTCGACAAGGCATCTCCTCAAACAACTTCACACCATCCTCAACTCTCCCATTCATGCAATACCCATGAACCATCGCATTCCAAGCCGCAGCATCCTTTACCGGCATCTCCCGAAACACCTTCTCCGCTGCCTCTACCCGCCCAAACCGGAAATACCCATCTACCATCGTCGTGCAAGTAACAACAGTCCGTTCCGGCATTTCGTCAAACAATCTTACTGCCATCCCCAGATCCCCACAGTCCAAACACCCTTTTACCATAGAATTCCAACAAATTATATCCCTCACCGGCATTTTGTCAAACAGTTGCAACGCATCACTTAATCTACCATTTCTGGCGTAATCGACGATCATCTTGGTGCATAAACGGACATCTGGAGATGGGTTTCTGTCCAAAAGTAGGCGAGCTCCTTCTAATCTTGGATTATTCAAGTTATTAGATTGATTGATTGAATTAGTATACTGCCTAATACCGACAGAACATGTAGAGGGTTTTGGGAGAACAAAAAGGAATTCTTTGGAAAAAGGTGATACTGGGTAAGCTTTGGGTGCAGATTTGAGATTTTGAAGAATGGCGCGAAATGCTGCCATGGTTTGATCTCTTTCATGAGCGTAATCTGTAATTAAGCAGTGCTTGTTGTAGTAAGGTAGAGAACAAAACGCACCGTTTTAGTTAACAACCTGGATTCCTTATCTTGCTTAGCGTTCAAAACATTCAAAAGAATTTATGAATCCTGTTAATTCTGTCTGTTGTGTTAAAATTCTATAAACTGTGCAGTTATTAGATATGTTTTGTACATTTGATCAAACCCTTTGAGGTAAAAATTGATCCTCGTAAAAGGAACCTATTTTCATGGCTAAAACATACATTTGTATAAAAATTAAAATTTTATGGAGCCCCCTATCCAACTGGCAAAGAATATCACTTTCCTCCACGAACAAATCAGAAACAGGAAGAAAGACTAATCCAAGGAATGGCACTACTTGATAAACTAGTTCAGAAATGTGAGCCAAGCAAGAATCTTGGGTCTTTTTAGAGGCTTTGCCTTGAACATGAAGCATGACCTTAAAACCTTTACAACCCCACATACCCTCTTTGGAGGCAGCAGCCTTAACAAGCAAAGAACCAAACCCTCTTCAGGCGGCAATGGAATTTACATATAAATACTTATCCATTGCACAAAACACATGTACCCTCAGTTAGCCTTTCTTGCATTGTACTTTCTCTGATCTTTGTAAAACTGCTTAATTCTTTCCCCTTTCCACAGCTTTCCGTCAAAATCCGGTACGAAAAATGGCTAATGAGCAGATGAAATCAGTTGCTTCACTGCTTTTGGTGCTTAATTTTTGCATGTATGCCATTGTTTTAGGCATTGGGGGGTGGGCTATGAATAGAGCTATTGATTATGGTTTCATCATTGGTAAGTACCCCCGCAACCTTAGTTTTTCTTCTTCCTTTTAGATAGTCAATCATCTCCTTTGAGAAACAAATGAAAGAGACAATTAACGTAGAATAAAAACTCAGTTTAGTTAGTTGAAAACATGCATTTAGTGATGCTGTAATATAACTTGCAGGACCTGATTTCCAACTACCAGCACATTTCTCGCCAATATACTTCCCAATGGGAAATGCTGCTACCGGATTCTTTGTGACATTTGCTTTGATCGCCGGAGTTGTTGGTGCTGCATCAGCCATAGCTGGTGTAAACCATGTCCGCTCCTGGACTGCAGAAAGCTTGCCATCTGCAGCCTCGGCCGCTACCATTGCCTGGACACTGACACTACTTGCCATGGGGTAAACCATTATCACTCATCAGCTTTTTCCCTCTGCCAACCTCAATATTCCATATATCCGGACCATCTAGTTCATGTTTCCGAGATGCAAAATTGATACACGAAATATCCAAGATATAACTGGAAAACTTCTACTAAATGTTGTTACTTTACTTTTGCAGGTTTGCCTGCAAAGAGATTGAGCTCGAGATCAGGAATGCCCGCCTGGTAAGAAAATGAGATATAGTTTTCCTCTATCTGGAAGCTTTTTCTTATTGCATTTATTTGTAATAACTTCAGCTTGGGATTAGTATATGATTTACTAATTTGCTACTCTGTTTCTGCAGAGAACCATGGAAGCTTTTCTGATCATCCTTTCTGCTACACAACTTATATACATAGCGGCCATTCATGGCGCCTCATCGAGGAGAATTTGAAGCTCCTTTGCGTGAATCTGTGGCGTGACTGTTTTATTTCTACCCTTTTGTTTCACGTTATTTTTTCATTTCCATTTAACTTTTACGGTGTGCACAATCAACCACTGGCAATTGTTGTGTTATGATTGATTTGATATGATTGGATTTGTACGATGAAATAAACTGAGAGGGGTATACAGCATAAAGTGATGATTATGTCCTTTATTTTTCCTTCCTGCATCTATTAGTACACAAATGGGAGAACGCTGTCAAAACTTCATTATAACAAATGGAGTTTTCCATCCAAACCATCATCTAAGCAGCTAATATTTGATTGATCAAAAGAGCAATAATGTTTGGGAAAGAGAATGAGAAGTTCATTCGAGCTTATGCCAGTTACTAGTGGCTTCACAAAGTAATCAGATGGCTTATTCTAAGAGAGGAGGCACGCAGGTATACTTCTGAAAGCACACAAATACAATGACAACAATCGCAAATTTAACTAATTTTGCTGGTGCCAATGCTCAAGGAAATCCTGATCTCATATTTAAAACCAAGTAGGTCTTAGATCACATTTACGCCTGAACTAATAGAAAATGAGAAAGGTAGCACAAGCTATTCAGACCGAAAAGGAAAGAAGAACAGAGTCTATTAACAAGCCACGAAATCAACCAAAAAATAGAGAGCAAATGCATTGTAAACTATGCTGCCAACTCATGTTTGAATCTATCAGTATTTGCAAAGTTCTTATCTAATTGTCTATCTATATAGGTTTCTTCTAGCCCATTATTTATTGGGAAAATTTTCTGAAGAGATTCTTATCCGAGCCAAAGGAAAACTTGTAGAACTCCAGTTCCGTAAACTTCCCCATCTGCTAAGACTTCACCAAGAATTGTGTCTGCAGAAAAAATATTAAAAGCCATAAATGACAAAGTTTGAGATGTTTACTTTAGCTATGAAGAAATAAAAAAAAAATATAGCAGCAACTGTTAGTTTAGAAATTATTATAGCAAAGAATCCAGGGCATAAAAGCAACAGGATAAGTGTCATGAACACGATCAGTTCCAAACATGATCGTGACCTTAGCTGAGCATGCTCAGAAAGACAAAATAGATCCTACGACACTAGCAACCCCTTCATATGGGACAGTTAGATTTTAGAGGACAAGCAAACTGAATCCAAGCAAGAAACAGAACATGATACTCAGGTATCCAGAATTTAAAGTTGCAAGAGCCATTAAAATGTTTTAAATCAATCAGCCATCTAGCTGGACTCACAGGGGTGAGCATTGCATCAAGGAAAAAAACATAGCCAGAAAGACAAGCCTGCCACCGCATTTGTCCCTTGAAAGTACACAAACTTGGGGCAGGCAGTTTTCCAGTTATAGCACAAGTATGTTGAGAGCCACCAACACCAGGTGTCACACCCAACACGAGGCTCCAAAAGGAAGCTGCCATGAATATAGCACATAATAGTTATCTAGGATCAAGGACAGAAGTAAACAGTCGAGCGAGAAAATTTCTAGGCCCATATTCTTAAACAACCATGTCCTAACAGACTGGCCATACATAATATTATGATCAAAGACATATATGTTCAAAAGCAAGTGAAAGAAAAAGCAAAAACCAACTAAACACGCACTATTAGTTAGTAAAGTCAGAGACTCCAAAATTCAAACTTCAATGCAAATTATCATAAGAACTTCCCAACTTAAACTAACCAAAATACATGCATAAAAGCAACAGGATAAGTGACATGAACACGATCAGTTCCAAACATGATCCTGACCTTAGCTGAGCATGCTCAGAAAGACAAAATAGATCCTACGACACTAGCAACCCCTTCATATGGGACAGTTAGATTTTAGAGGACAAGCAAACTGAATCCAAGCAAGAAACAGAACATGATACTCAGGTATCCAGAATTTAAAGTTGCAAGAGCCATTAAAATGTTTTAAATCAATCAGCCATCTAGCTGGACTCACAGGGGTGAGCATTGCATCAAGGAAAAAAACATAGCCAGAAAGACAAGCCTGCCACCGCATTTGTCCCTTGAAAGTACACAAACTTGGGGCAGGCAGTTTTCCAGTTATAGCACAAGTATGTTGAGAGCCACCAACACCAGGTGTCACACCCAACACGAGGCTCCAAAAGGAAGCTGCCATGAATATAGCACATAATAGTTATCTAGGATCAAGGACAGAAGTAAACAGTCGAGCGAGAAAATTTCTAGGCCCATATTCTTAAACAACCATGTCCTAACAGACTGGCCATACATAATATTATGATCAAAGACATATATGTTCAAAAGCAAGTGAAAGAAAAAGCAAAAACCAACTAAACTCGCACTATTAGTTAGTAAAGTCAGAGACTCCAAAATTCAAACTTCAATGCAAATTATCATAAGAACTTCCCAACTTAAACTAACCAAAATACATGCACACTTAACATCTTAAAGAACTCATTATTTCGGTGGTGTGGGTCAAGGGCGTCACCTTGAAATTATCGACCAGACCCTGTAAATACCAACTAAACACGCACTAGCACTATTAGTTAGTAAAGTCAGAGACTCCAAAATTCAAACTTCAATGCAAATTATCATAAGAACTTCCCAACTTAAACTAACCAAAATACATGCACACTTAACATCTTAAAGAACTCATTATTTCGGTGGTGTGGGTCAAGGGCGTCACCTTGAAATTATCGACCAGACCCTGTAAATACATCTAATAAACCGCAACAATTCATCCAGGACGTTCTTTGTGATACCCGTGGTGCAGAAGCTATTAGAGGCTGCATATCAAATCCAGAAAGTAAATCTAGTTAGTTAGCAATACAGTAGATCAGAAGTAATAGAGGATAGCCAAACTTCAACCAGACACATACTGCAGCAATACCTGGTTTTCGGTAAATCCAGAGGCATCAGAGCATTTGATATTTGCAACATAGTTTATAGCTTCAGCAGGATGAGCAGCAGATGATTTATCATCATTTTTAGACGTAGTAGAGCCAACCACATTTGAAGACTTCTCCTCGAAGGTAGGGGTAACCTTATCCTCATTCTTTCCTGGTTCCGCAACAGTAGTTGAAACCTCAGTACCCTCTCTGGATCCAGATAACAACTGAACCTCAATTGCTTGCAACCCAGATTCAACCACATCCAGGACTTCTGGACTCGCAATCTGAGAACTTTCCACTGTATGTTTCACCACTTCAGAAACAGGTAGCTCGGGCTCATCCAAACTGACATCAGGAGCAATTTCCCCAACTGAATTGTTATTTCTGTCCTCGAGCAGTTTTCCATTTTCAGAAGTCTCTGTCACCTGCTCCGACAGAGGATCAACTGCTTTTATTTCAACCGCACTGCAAGCTTCATCTTTCCCTTTCTTCTCCAGTGCTTCTGAATCCTCATCAGAACTACTACTGCTACTGCTAGAACTTCTTTCATATCCATCATGTGACTCCTTTCCAGATTCAACATGCTCAATGGCAATGCTGGTGTTGTCAGAGTCCAGCTGAGAATTCAATCCTCTCTCAATTTTAACCATACCATTGTTCCCCTGTCCAACTTCCGTGCTCCCTTCAGCATTTCCATCGATTCCAACAGTGTTATCCGGGAGAACTGACCGAACAGAAGATGGGACAGTCTTATCAGGCTCTTCATTACCCTTGTCAAATGGATGCTGGTCTTCGAGATGGTCTTGTGCTACAGGGGAACTAACCTCCCCAACATCACTGTCTCTCTCGTCCTGGCTCCTTGGATCATCATTTCCTAAACCAATCCATAGACAAACAAAAAGTTCAGACGGAAAAATGGTTTTAAAAGAAATCTCAATCACATTCCATAGTAGAAGGAACCAGAAATGGCAGCAATCCAATCTACTTGAAACCTTTCAAGCTACGAATATGGAGAATACAAAGTGGTTGAATGCGCACATCAATTGACCAAATATATATTATTTCAAATTGATGAACAAAATAAGATATTAAGCTAGCACTCCTCAGCAACAGAAGATATATATAAACAAACGTTATAATAATCTCAAACCATATTAATAAGGATGGTGAAATCCCAAAGGATTAACCATCTAAAAACAAGCGTATAAACAAAAGGAACAGTAGAACGCCGTGCTCACCACCATCCTACATACCAGAAAAGATGCAGGACAAATGAGCTTATAACAGATGGTTAAATTGATGAAGGTTGATGGCATGGTCGATATAAATTAAAGAAATGGTTAAAGTGCCAGAACCTTAACCAAGAAAACAGATGGTTATGTACCAAATTTATAAGTTGGATAAATACAACTACTGGTCAGATAAACCCAAAAGGAAATCGAGTCTGACCAAAAAAAAACTATAACTCTAAAACGACAAGCAAGCTCATAACAAACAAGCAGCAAACCTTGACGAATAAGAAGCATTTACGAGCTTAAAAGGGGCATCAAAAACATCGACACCTATTCCTATCGATATCAAACGAAAAAAAGGAATGTCTGCAACCACCCTTCATCCAGATCAACAGAAACACCAAACCATCATAAAGCATAAAAACCAAAAATCAAGCAAAGCAAGGGTCTTTAGCGACTACCCATCAGTACAGATTCCCAAAAATACCAAGCCAACCACAATTACTGCAATCCAAAACAACCAAACAGAACACACCTACAAATACCCACAACCCAGATTCACAACAACACATCAAAACAGAACGTGGGTCACACTATAATCGAGTGACAGATTGTAAAGCAGCGACCTTTATCATCCAAGTGATGGGTTATTGTACTCAAAAAGCTTCCTTTAAGTAAAAAAATAAGAAAAAGGCAAAGCCTTTAGACAAAAGACACAACCTTGAGGGTTGTGGCTGTCGATTGAACTTGAGTTGTTGTTGTTGTTGTTGGCCTCTTGGTCCTTCTTTCTCTTGGCAGCTTTTCTCTTCTTAGAACCCTTAGGCATGATTGATTGGCAAACCCCACCTCTCTCTCTCTCTGCCTCTCACCCACTAGATTCTATGTACTTGTACCTCTTTTCCCTCTCTAGAGTGAAAAAAGAAAAGAGGTTTTAAAATGGCAGAATAGGAAACTAGAACAGGTAAGGAAAGGAGGGGAACAGGCTGGAGACGAGGAAGAAGAGCAGTGTAATAGTGGGGTTTGGTTGATTAAGGATTTACTGATAAATAAACACGTTTAAGGTTTCTGGAGGGTCGTGTGTTATAGGGGTAATAAGCGTGTTTAGATTCTCTGCCTCTTTTAGATTCTGTTTGTTTTGTTTGGTCTTTTGGGGTGCGCAGGTGATGATGTAACTGGTGTGTTATTTTGATGGCAGTTGTCTACACCAGATTGAATGGGTAGATGGGTAGGTTTGTACTTATTTTATTTCAAGGAAAAAAAAAACAATGTGTGGGAAATGGGAATGTGAATGTATTCAAAACTTTTGGGTTCCTAGGGAGGGAGAGATGGATAGGGTGGGTCAGGGAGATGCCATCAATGGAAGTTCTTGGCATTGTGTGATAGGGGGGCGAGTGGCTCTGGAGTTTTTGTGCAGACTGATATTCATCCAATTGTTGTGTCCCATCCATCAATTAATTTCTGGTCAATTTCATTTTTGTGGCATTGGGGGATTAATGTGTGTTGTGTTGTGTTTTGGGATCAAAAATGAATTATCTAGAGTGTCTTAGTAGTAGAAAGAAATCTTTACCACTGTTAAGGATTTTACTTTTTGAGGCAGATTGTCTCACATGTGGACCTTTTTCTTTTTCTTTTTTGATCTTTGGGATGAAGCTGTGATTTTGAATAAATAAAGTTGGTTGCATGGGGATCTCGGTGGGTGGGATCTCCATTTGAATTTATTATATCTTACAGTAAACAATTAGCACTTGCTCTGTGGTATAGCAGGTAGTATAGTTTAAGTTTGAACAGGATCCAAAATATTGATATAATATTCCCTTTTTATTTTTTATTTGAACATATATGATTCTGTTTTCTTGATATGAACACCAGTACAGATCATAAAATCAGACATGTAGGAAAACAAAAATTAAAAATATTTATGTACTTTCTACAGTTGTTTTTATTTTGGGTACAAAACTAGTTTGTTCATGATTGAGTTATTTGTTTTTTTTCTATACATTGGTTATTTTTTCAGGGCAGCAAAAACCAAATTACTTATTTATTATTCATTGCAGTAAAATATATAGAAATATTTCTTCAAAACGAGACTTAGAATGGATAAGGATGTTTGAATTTTGTTTGTGTAATTGGGAAGTTTAGTTACATAGAATTCTTCTTTTTTGTAACGAAAAGCTGACGCCAGAGAGAGACGTATGGAATTATTGTCATTAGAAAAGGTGTGATAAATTATTACAAAACTGATTTTTACACCTGATTTCAGATTTCTTATTTGAGAAGTTTCAAGTTATATGTGAAAAGTGAAGCAACTGATTATTCTTTTTTTTTTTTCTTCCTTACGCCCATATTTTTGTTACGAGAAAATATGAGGTTAGGCGATATTGTTGTCGATAATGAAGAGTCTAGAAAGAGATTAAGTTAATGATTCATCTCTTTTTGTCGAGTTAGTGATTCATTCTTTTTGTCAATAAGTTAATGATTCATATTCGACGTGGCGATAGAGACGATATGATATTATGTAAGCCTATGGTTATGATAAGGTGACAATAATATTTATGATAAAGAAAATAACATGCGAAATTTTTAAAGCCCAAATTACATATTTTATAATATGTGATGTAAAGTATGTCAATTCTTTTTAAGAAATGGATTCAATTGCCATTACATAATCAGTAGAGCAAGTTACATCATACTATTCGATGCCACGCAAATGAGTGATCCAACGCAAAAACAGCCTTCTCTACATAGTTCTTAGATTATTCTTGGTTGAAGTTTACATTCTTAATATTTAAGGAGTAAATAGTTTTTTTTTTTCTGTCTTTACACTTTATCGATTTTGCATTTATTGTCCCTCTTCGTTTAATTTCACTCATGATGTCCTTGAACTCTCAGTTTATCGGGCCATGTTGTCCTTAGTACCCTCTACAGCCGGTTAATGACTACGGTGCTGACACATGTCAAGTGGGGGCCCACAGTTTGCTGATTTTTAATTCATTTTCTCTTTTTGTCAAAATTTAATTTCTGACATAATTGTTAAACAAAAGAAATTATTTTTATTATTTGTTTATGGTGGACCTACGCACTAAACATGTTTGGTTAAAGATCAACGGGATTGTCGGTCACGTGCCGCCACACGTGTGCTCGCCCCTGCTCCTCTCACCAAGCCGTCTATCACTCCGGGGCTCCTCAATGTCGCCTCCGCCTCCCGTCGGAGCACCCCGAGCCGCCTCCCTGAGGAAGTCGCCGGCGGTTACCGACAGGAAGGCCCTGCAGGGAGCGAAGCTCGGCCGGGCCAGATCGGAGAGGCTTCACTTCCTTCTCCTCCTTTGTGTCTTCTCCTCTCGCCTTCCTCTTCCCACCGAGCCCCATCTCCTCTCCTTTTTCTTTCTCCTTCCTCTGCGGCAGCAGCTGCCACCGATCCTCTCCTCTTCTTCGATCCGCCGCCCTAAGCCAGCAGTGGAACCAACGGGGTAAACTGCTGCAACACAGCCAGAAACGGTTGAAGCCATCGTCAACAACACAGCCAACACCGTGGTCATCAACAGTCCGCAACCATCATCACCCAAACTCCACATGAATTACAAGTTCCAATCAACACATTAATCCAAACAAAATCCGATTTGGACACACTTATGGTTAAGGAGAGAGAATCAAACTGAAAGCAGGACACAAGGAATGGAGGGGAAGTGGGCGATAAATCTTACCACGCGACGAATCACGAAGGCGGCGATTCGGACGAGCTCTTGTCTTCTTCAGTTTTGGTGCGTGCTTCGCCGAGCAGGGAGTAAAGCCTCCCGATTCGAGGCTCTGCCCGAGAAGCGACCACGGCGGCATGTCCTGCTCCTCGGTGGTGTTGAGGCCAGCTCAACTGTTGGCGGCTATCACGAGCAAAATCGTTTCGTACGCATAAAAAAAAAATGATGGGGAGTTGCGAGAAGGGTACAGAGGCATGGTGGAGTTGAGGTCCATTGGTGGTGGCTTGTCGGGAAGAAGAAGACGAAGGAAGAAGGTGGGGAGGAAAGGGGAGAGAGATGAGGAGAATAGAAAAAAAAAAGAAAAAACTGAGGAAGAGTTACAAACGAATAATTGAAATCTGCTTTTTTTTTAAACCATTTTCTCTTTAATTGAAATTAGGATTTTGATATAAAGAAATTGGGGAAAAAAAACATGAGAAAAGGAAAAGAAAATGGGGAAGCGGGCCCCACAGACACATGTCACCATCGCATCATGCGATCGGGAGTAGAGGGTAAAAAGGACAGGGCGGCCAGAGTTAAGGGACATGTGAGTGAAATTGAATGAGGAGGGACAACAAATACGAAATCGGATAAGTCTAAGGATAGAAAAAACTTTTTTCTCAATATTTAAGTGTTTTGTTGCCGAAGCAATTTACAATTTTTGTTTCTAGATTATTATTACCTATAACAAAATGTATGACTTTGCTTTTATGTTTGTTATATAACCATAAGCGTAATAGACAACTGCCAGATATATCCTTATTATCTTTAAAAATGGAGACAAAATTTTTATATAATTATTTTATGGTGTTTTATAACTAATCCCAACTTTAGGTCATGATTTCAGTTTTTTTTGTCAATAAAAGTTTAGGTTTAGGAGAGATTCTCCAGACAAACCACCAGAATCAACTGCAGATTTGCGTTTCATATTCATATGATTCAGACTGTGAAAAAAATTGTTAACATCTTCTAATAAATATAAATGTTTTGTCCTTGTAGTCCTGTGCCCCGTTATCTCTCTCAAAACTTATTGTTTCTTTTGCTTTACAATTAATATAACCAAATAGATGCAATTGTTGGAAGTTTAACTTTCAAAACTAAAGAGAGAAAAATAATTGATACTCTTTCTTTAATAGAAATAAATTTCTAGCATGTTATAGGTAAAAAGGATATCAATGTTGGATTTATCCAAGTAGTGAATGATTTGATTCCGTATAAACGAGATGAGATCTCCTATTCGAGTTATCGTGTATACAAAAAATCTATATTAGAAATTCATTCACCACATCCAAATATTCATTCACCATAACCAAATGCGCTGCTCAAGTCGCATCCGAATTGAGATTTTAAATGAAAAAAGGAAAGAAGAATATTGCCCTATAGTTTTTTTTCGTCTTATATGGGGTCGTGAAGTGAATGTCGGCAGTGGCGTCCCAAGCATTAATTTCTTAAACTATTCCACTATTTAAGCATAAAAAGGTCAAGTAAATCAACTCAACTCACGATTGCATCTTTAATCAAACTGATTGTAGGCTCGTGATCCAACGGATAGTTTAGAAACTTCTTTATTTAAGTTTGTAGATTACGTTTAAAAACTCCACTTTATGTGATGGTCAGCAAAGTGGCAACTTCTCAGTCACTTATTATTTCTTTTAGACTTTGAAACATTTTTTTTTTTTTGAGAAAAAGAGTTTGAAACTTTTGAATCCTTTTAATAACGAGGCTTTGAAAGCTGATCTTTCGTGAAGGCTATAGTGTTCTTGTTGCTTTGTCTTTTTCTTAAAAGATGTACATTTGTCTTTGGCTACATACATGTATCATAGTTTGGAGATTAATGAACTCAAAGTTGAGTTTCATACATTGTAAAAAAGACAGATGTTTCTACTGAAGAATGTAAAGACAAATGTAGACGACTGACCGCTTAGTAGTTGGTAGTCATAAGGATAACGGTATCAAACTCTGGAGCGAGGCCCAAAAACAGAGGAATAGCCCATAGAAAACCAGCCCAATAACAGTTCCCGGAGTCCTAACTCTCTACTAGGCTCCGGCCCAAGACAATGAAGAAAGAGAGCCCAAAAATGTACTAAATAAAGAAACAAAAATACAGAACGAAGTCATTACACGACAAAAACCAGAGGCGAATGAGGTAAGCAAAAAAGTGGGAACAGAGCTAGCTAGTTTCCACCCAGTATCAGCTATTACAAAGATAAAGAAAGAAACCTTCTTTTAGATCTGTCTCATCCTCCTCTGGTCCAAACAAAGAAGAGAAAAAGAAACAAGAAGGAGCTTGTGTCTTGTTTCCGTGGAGTGGATCATCTCATTTGTCTTGTAAAACACCAACAAAAAACCTTACAATGGATGCCTTGAGGAGACAAGCCAGCAAGCTCAAAGACCAGGTTGCGAAGCAGCAACATGTAAGTGTTCTTCTTTGACCTACCCTTTTTTTTGTGTTTTACCCATTTGATTAATTCCGCTTGTTTTTGGTATTTCTTTCTGTTTTTACTTGCTGAGAAAATGTGGGAAAATGGGATAGAATTGTGTTTTCTTGGAGACTCTAAATATGGGATTTTCATCAAAGAGTGTAATGTGATTGGGTTGAATTTGGATTTCTCTTTTGGGTATGTTTGTTTGTTAGGATGCTGTGTTGGTAATGTGCTTGTTTCCAGTAAACTGTTGACTTCAGAGCATTATAACAACAACTTGGGTATTTTGGATTATTAGTTTGAATGAGAAAGGTTTAATCTTCTAAAACCTTGTAATCCTCGTGATTTTGGTTGGAGATTCTGATTGTAATCAGAGATTCCAAATCTGCTGGATGACGTGATTCTTTAATTTTTGCTTCGGACATCATATTTTGTTCATTTTCCTTTCCTAGTAGTGCATCTCCGAAGTCTTTAATGAAGTAACAATAGTGTTTGAAGTTTCCTTTTATGCAGGCATTGGCATTGTGCTATACTAGCAAACGTAATTTATCATTCTTTGTTCGCATCCAAATTTCTTGATTAGATGTGGATTAGGCCCATCACTTTTGGTATCTTGATTAGATGTGGATTACATCGTTTATGTACGCTCTGGATTTATTTGTTTTTGCAGTAGTATGTATCATCACCTACAGTAAATAGTATTTTCTTTATGTTGATTTCAGGCTGTCATAAAGCAATTCGCTGGGTCTGGCTATGAGAGCTCAGATGTAATGGTTATTGATGAGGTTGAGATGCACAGACATCAACAACTAGAGAAACTGTACAGATCGACTCGTGCCGGAAAGGTGGGCGGTTGATACCCGTCTTTTCCCTTGTTGAACAATTAGTTGCTTATTCTCCTCAGTGGTTGTTTTAATCTAAAAAATGCCTTCTGGTTGATTCGTTATTGTGGTTTCATTTCATGTCTTACTTTTTCTCAACATTCGCTATCTTGCTATGAGATACTATCATTTATGTTTGATAATGTTGGGAGGAAAGGAAAATCAGAACTAAAATATGCTTGCCTGCTCTTTTCTTTTTTTTGTTCCAAGCTTTTTCGTTGCTCAGTTCCCTTGCATGATTCTTTTTCATTGGATTACCCTGTGATCTAATATGCTTTTAGTTCACTTAGTAAAACAATGGCTGATGGTACTATTCTCTGATTGTATTTTTATTAAGAAAAGGAATACTGCAGCAGAGACATTGTTGTATGATGTCTAGAATGGTTGCTTAATTTTACAGGGCTTGATTTTCCAAAATTTTCTTTTGTTCACCAGCTCGGGAATTTTTTTCTAGCTATATTACTGGATCTGCCAGTAAAATTTCTTCTTTCTATTGTTCTGTTTTGCAGTTTCTTGTACTTGTTATATCTGTTTTCTAAAAGGGCATGAAACTGTTTGTTTCAGGATTTTCAAAAAGACCTCGTTAGAGCGGCAGAGACATTTACTGCCATAGGATACAAACAAATTGAAGCAGGTAGAAGTTCAATTGACATCCTTCCCAACCAAGTTGTATTATTATGAATAAATAAATTTGGATTGATTGATCTCTGAAATATTATCCGGAATCACTCTTTTTACTTTTTTTTTCCTGGCAATTGTTTTTAGTAGTTGATTATCTCACAACCTATAAACTTATTGGTAGTTAGGAACCAAGTTGTCTGAGGATTGCTGCAGATATGGAGCTGAGCACATCAAAGACAATATGCTTGCAAAGGCTGCTGCTATTTATGGGGATTCTCTTAAGCATGTGGATAAGGAGCAAGAAGAATTGAATCGGCTGTTATCATCACAGGTTCACTTTTTTCCATGATAAATATATGATATAACTTGTGGCCTCATTCGATGATTATCCTTTTTATCTGCTGATAAATAAGTGTTTCTTGTAATCCAAACTGAGAATTATAAAATTTGAGCTTGAACAGCAGATTATGGTACTATTGAACAAAACAAAAAGAAGAACCGGTTATATCATAGGACTGCTCACTCTAACACTTTTTCATGTGTCTAGACAAAATATGGAGATCATTTCTATTCTTTCCCCTTCTTCTAACAGGTTTTAGATCCTCTAAGAGCAATGATAAATGGTACTCCCCTGGAAGATGCCCGCCATCTTGCTCAACGGTATAGTCGGATGAGGCAGGAAGCAGAGACACAGGTAATTATCAACAAGGCATCATTTATTTCAGTAAAATGTTATGATTCTTGTGCTTGTATTGCTTTATGTACCCTACTCTTTGTATTTCCTTGTAAACCCTTTTTTGTCAATCATTACAAGCGAACAGGCAGCTGAGGTTTCTCGAAGACAAGCCCGAGTGAGGGAAGCACCAATCCCCGAAAATGTCGCTAAGCTGCATGCATCAGAGGCAAGGATGCAAGAACTAAAAGCAAATATGGCAGTTCTTGGTAAGGAGGCTGCAACTGCCTTAGCTGCTGTTGAAGCACAGCAGCAGAGATTAAGTTTCCAGAGGCTTGTTGCCATGGTACTTGTGAACGAAATTGTTTTATGTGAGTTTTCACTTCGAAGCTTTAACTATCTTGTAGCTTGATATTTATGAGAACCTTACGTTTTCCTAGGTTGAAGGACAAAAGAATTATCATCTGAGAATTGCTGCTATTCTTGGTGAAGTTGAGACTGAGGTTAGTTTAGGATTTCTAGTGTAAAATATAAACTTCTCTCCCCTAACCAATGTAAGCTTACTTCTTGGTCTGGAGCTTTTCAGATGGTCTCAGAGAAGCAAAGGAAAGAGTCTGCTCCTCCTGTAATTCCCCCTCCTGTCATTCCATCAGAAAATGGCTCTGAGAAAACTATCTTCTTCTTGGCGGAAGTAAGTTCTATACCTCCAACCTTCAAACTTTAGACAGTGAATGTGGTGTGCATGTCGTTTCAGTGGAACTCATATTGTGATGCTGATATCAAAACTGTGCATAGATTTCAAGTTGATACTTCAATCAAACATCCTCCAAGAGCCTTGGAATTTACAAGGTGGAGTTAAAAATGATGAAGTCCATGAATATTCCGTTCACATCACTACCTTTTTAATGCTTTATAATTGAGTGTATAATTTTCACATGCTATTTTCCTGAAAAAATGGGACTTTTATTGACCATGTTTTGACTGAATGTTGCAGGCCATACATCCTTTCCTTGCAGAAACAGAGAAGGAGCTGAGCTTGGCGAAGGGTGACTATGTTGTTGTGCGAAAGGTTTTCTTTCCCTAACATTTTCCTGGTCTTTTTTTCTAATTGCATATAAGCACTGTCTCTTTGTAGCCAAGTATACCGTTACAGGTCTTGCATCTCCACTTTGCCTAATCTATGCTTTTGTGCACAGGCAGAGCAAACTTGGAGTATAATATAAATTACATACACCTTCATGGTCGAGTCTCATTTTAGCTTGCATCTGGTCTTTGTAATATGCATAAATTACACCTTTCAGGGAGATACTATTCTATATAGTAATACTTCAGTTACTTCTATGAAACCTTGACATGCATTAAATTCTATTCATGAGCAATTGTGTTTGGGGATTCATTTGTTAACTATGATAACATATCAATTTACACAACTCACTAATGGAAAGTATTTATTAAGAATCAGGAAAATGTTTTTCGAGATGTTATTTCCCACTTATTAAGAGATGAACCATCTGTGACACAGAGGCCCTGCTTTGTTTTCCGATTCCGTTTAGAGTAGGATAAGTTTTCTCTGTTTGCTCTTTCATTATCTGAAGGACTTAGCATCAATTTCCAGGTGACCCCGACGGGATGGGCAGAGGGTGAATGTAAAGGTAAAGCTGGGTGGTTCCCATCGGCATATGTGGAGAAGCGCCAAAGGGTTCCCACCGGTAATGTTGCTGCTGAAGCCTTTTAGGTGGTCATCAAATGCTCTTCAGGTTGTTACTTCTCTTGCTTACCAAGTTTGTCCAGATGCTGCCAAAAGTAGCGAGTAAATATGAAGGAAAAAGCAATCAAACAAGGGATGAAGCTTGGTCTCGTTCTTTAATGAGAATGCATTTGTTACTAAGGTCAAGGGTTCTTTTGTTATTGTAAAGTCTCCTTATCAGATGTTGGAGAAACATTTACTGTCTGGAGGTAGTTTTTCTTTCTCTTGGACTCGAATGAATACATTATTCAATTCTTAGAAACGAAAGGTTATGAGTTAGGGAGATATGCTGTATAATTCCAAGGATAAGCAGAGCTCTTTTTTCCCCCTCCAGTCATAAGCATTTTCCTGTGTAAGGAAGTAGCTACACGCCAGGCTTTGTTAATCTATCAAGGTGTTTTTTGTTTTGATTTTGTCAAGACTCATTTGGCTGGTTCCTTGGCATGTTCTCTCCGTTCTAGCTGGATTGCGCAAGATTATTGACTAAGTAATATTCAGAAAAGCCAAACAAGATACAATTCTTATTTGACCAAAAAAAGAGAAAGAGATGCATACATACTGGTTTAACAAAAAAAAAAGTTTTGAACACAATGACATGCGTTATTTTGTAAATCAACATATACAGTGTCAGTGTGATGGGACCATGGTATCCATGGAAATAATGCCTTCAAATTGCCAAAAGTAGAACTAACCCCCCACCCTCGCATGCACCATGAAATGAGCCAAGAACTCTCAATGTAAGAATACGAACTCCTACCCTCCTCCTATGCCATTTGCTTGAGCAAATAAAAATGGAGCCATGAACATGGCATGTGTCCACAAGATTAAATAGCAAGGGTGAAACGAGAAGGATTATGCCTGCTAGCTTCCAGTTAGCTACGGATGCTATAACCATCTCTGCAGGGAACATGTAATTTTGCAACGGTATTGCTACTTGGCATTGGTGTATCTAGGCTTAGGTTTGATTAACCTAGTAGCAATACCGCAGGCTTTGTATCGAGGTGTTTTTGCTTGATTTTGTCATTTTGTTGGGTCCTTTGCATGTTCTCTTCGTCCTAACTCAATTGCTCAAGATCACTGACCAAGAAATCTTCAAAACAGCTCAACAAGGTATATATTTGACCCAAAAAATGGAAGAGAAGAAAGTTTTGAACCCAATGGCATGCGTTATTTTGAAAATCAACATATACAGTGTGATGATGGGATCATGGTATCCATGAAAATAATGCCTTAAAATTACCAAAAGAGAACTGTCCCCCACCCCTCGCATGCACCATGAAATGAGCCAAGAACTTGCTCAAATGTATGTACTAACTCCTACTCTCTCCCTGTGCCATATGCAGTGGCATGTGTCCACAAGATTTAAGTTTTTGCCCTCTTCATGGTCCCAAAAATCTCAGCAATTGAAACTTTCTGGTTAGTAAAAAGGTAGCAGCAACACTTCCACTTAGTATCCCTACGTTGCACTCATGTGTAGCGCAACCAATGCAGCATACGCTCCATTGTCGATCATCATGAGCTCTTCGTGCCTTCCCTGCTCGGCTATGACGCCATTCTTCACCACTGCAATAATGTCAGCGCCTTTGATAGTGGTAAGCCGGTGAGCTACAACAACAGTTGTTCTGTTCACCATCACTTTATCCAGAGCATCCTGCACAACCCGTTCTGACTCCGCATCCAGTGCACTTGTTGCTTCGTCAAGCAAGAGTATCTTCGGATTCTTGAGTATCGCTCTTGCAATGGCTATCCTCTGCTTCTGCCCACCCGACAGCTGCACTCCCCGTTCCCCTACAGAAGTGTCGTAGCCTTGCGGTAATGAGCTGATGAAGTTGTGCGCATTGGCTGCTTTTGTGGCAGCAATTATCTCTTCCTCAGTAACATCTCCTTGCTTGCCATAAGCTATATTTTCGCGGATGCTTTCGTTAAAAAGTATAGGCTCTTGGCTAACTAGTCCCATCTGCTGTCTCAGCCACCCTAGTTTGAGCTTCTTAATGTCTACAGTATCCAAATACACATGGCCGGCTTCAGGGTCATAAAACCTCTCTATAAGGCCAATAACTGTTGACTTCCCACTGCCACTCTCTCCAACCAAAGCCACTGTCTGCAAACAAGAATTCCAAGCTAAGTAAAACAACATATGCAGTTAGGCAAGCCTTAAAATCATTTTAGGGTCTAATCATTATTACCTTTCCGGATGGAATACTGAGGGACAAGTCTTTAAAGATTTGAACATGAGTTCTCATTGGGTATCTGAAGCTGACATGTTCCAGCTCAATGTTGCCTTTCACTTCTGCAAGTGTAATGCCTTCATCACTACTTGAGTCAATCTTGGGCTTTCTGTCGATAATTCCGAGAATTGAAGCTGCTGAAGTCTTTGCTTTGTTGGTGTCTGCAGCGAGACCACTGGACTGGGAGACCCCAATTGCTGCCAGTGTAAGTGCAAAGAAAACCTGCCAAAAGAGGGTGCATTATTCGTTAGCCTTTAATTTAACCAGTATACCAAAGAACGGAGACAAAAAGTTAGGAGACACAGTTTAGCCTCACACCTTGAAAACATCTCCGAAAGTTGCTTGTCCATGTTGCACTAGTACAGATCCGATGTAGAAACAAAATGCATTTGTCAAATAGAGTACAACGAAGGAAAAACCAAAACCAGTGCCACTAACAACACCAAGCCGAACACCTAGCCGCCTCGGCCCCTCGCATTTCTCTCTGTACAGATCCATCACCTTCCTTTCGGCACAAAAGGATGCTACGGTTCTGATGCTGCCAACGGCATCATTTGCCACTTGACTTGCTTCTTCATACATTACCTACAATTGTTTGACATTTGCATCAGCCACAGGCACCCACATAAGTACTTACAGAGAATGCATAAGATCTATGAAGAAGCCGGGACTAACCTTGGCGTCTGCACTGAAGCCCTTCATAAACCGAGTTTGAATGTACCCTTGGAAAAATAGCAACGGTGACACGAGAAGGATTATGCCTGCCAGCTTCCAGTTAGCTACGAATGCTATAACCATCCCTGCTGTGATTGTTGCTATATTTTGGACAATTAAAGCCAAGGTGTCCCCAACAATACTCTTGACTGATGAAGCATCGGTTGACAACCTTGCACCAACTGCGCCACTACAAAGTACAAAGAAATTCAGAAATTGTATCAGTTTTCTCTTCTGACTTTACTTTAATGGAATGTAGAAAACATAAGAGCAGTTGGGGGCAAACCTTGAATTGGCAGGATCGTCAAACCAGCTGATATCTTGGTGTACTACCTTTTCGAACGTCAGGGAACGAATTCGTTCAATTAATTTACCGCCTGCAAGGCCGAACATAGAATTTTGCAGGGGTATTGCTAAAAGGTTAACCAAACCTAAGCCTACATACACCAATGACCAAAGCTTGGAATCTTTTCTCAGCTGCCTTGGAGGTTCATAGAAAGTCTTGATTGCTGATGAGAGTAAAAGACCAAACAAAGGGAAGATCAGACCATGTACAGCCGCACCAAAACAACCAACCAATAAAAGTGGCAGCTCAGGTTTGTTCAGGTATGCCAGCCGCCTGACAACATGTTTAGGGATTACTGCTTCAGTGTTCTGCAAGTCTACTTCATTCCCTTGAATATTAGAGGGACCAGCAACACCATGGGAGCCATGAGAGACGGAGTGTCGGCTTCCTGACAAACCTCTACTCGGGGATCTCTCGGAAATGGAGATGGACCTTTCTAGCTGGGAACTAGTATCTAACACATCAGTTTGGGTGGAAGAAACTTCAGAATCCCTCGCTCCTTCTTGGAGGCGTACTAGCTGGGAGTACGGCCCCTCTGGATCCCTTATCAGTTCCTCATGAGTTCCTACAGTGAATTTTTTTTTCCAAATAATAAGCTGATGAAAAAAAAAGAAAAGGTTGAATGTAGAGCTGCTAGTTTAGCCCCTTACCTTTCTCCACAATTTTTCCTGAATGAACTACTGCAATCATGTCTGCATTTCGGATAGTTGTGAGACGGTGTGCAACTACCACAGTTGTCCTGTTGGACATAACTTTCACTAATGCATCTTGGACAATGCGCTCAGACTCGGCATCTAGTGCACTTGTTGCTTCATCAAGAAGTAGAATCTTTGGATTCTTTAGAATGGCCCTTGCAATTGCAATTCTTTGCTTCTGTCCACCAGATAACTGAGTGCCATGCTCTCCTACCATTGTGTCAATTCCCTGAGAAAATTAACTTGGTCATTCTGATTACTTATTTGAAGTTCAATAGCAGGAAAGTGAAAAAGAAATCAACTACTCTGTTTAGAGTGAGTAGTTATGACACCATTAACAGAATCTACTACTAGTGAAATAAAGTTGGCTTACTTGAGGCATGTTGTCAATAAATGTGGCAGCATTAGCCTGCGTAATTGCAGCTCTAAGCTCCTCGTCAGTTGCATCTTGTTTCCCATATGCGATGTTCTCCTTTATGGAAGTTGCAAACAAAATAGGCTCCTGACTAACCAGTCCAATCTGTTCCCTTATCCAACTGAGCTTTAGCTTTTTTATGTCTACACCACAGACAAGCACTTCACCGGAATCTGGATCATAGAATCTCTCAATGAGGCTTATAACAGTCGACTTTCCACTTCCGCTTTGCCCAACCAAAGCTGCAGTTGTACCACTAGGTACTTTCAATGAAAATCCTGAAAATATCTGAATGTCAGGCCTTGCAGGATATCTGAAGTACACATCTCTTAGTTCAACCTCGCCATTAACATCTTCCAATACCATCCCACTACTGTCATAGGCATCAATTTCCGGCTTCCTTTTGATGGTCTCAAACATTTTATATGCTGCTGCTTGTCCTGCTGCAAATGCATTCATGGATGGAGACGTCTGGCCGAGCGACCTAGTCCAACAGAACCCAAATAGATAAGCACATTAAAACAATAGCCGCATTTTGCTAGCATGGTAAACAAATTAGAGATCAATAATGATGTGAGTACTTACATTCCACCAGCCATTATTGCCATAATGACTGTGATAATTTGTCCACCATTGTATCCTTTGTCTATGATCAGTTTGGACCCGTACCATATAGCCAAAGCATAGGTGCTAAATATAACCATCATCATCACACCAATTCCAAAGCCTGAGGCTAGCCCTTGATATGTTGTGGCTTTATAGGCAATTTTTAACTTGGAATTGTACTTTGCAATAGCATGCTTCTCCCCAGTGAATGATGCAACCTTATGAAAGTGACAAGTAGATTAACAAATGGGAAATTTTAGGAAGCAATTTCTAAGGTCCATGCTAATGTATGTTTATCTTACAGTTCTAATGGCTCCAACTGTCTGTTCTACAACGTGTCCTGCTTCTGCATAAGCAATTTGCCCACGGCTGGACATTTTTGACATCATCTTCGCCATATTTGCGCCGGTAATGACAATAAGAGGAATGCAGCAAAGCAGCACTACTGAAAGACGCCATCCTTTTACGAAGGCAATTAAAAAGCCAAAAAAGAATGTTGCCAAAAGCTGTATGAACTTCCCAACCTGTAACAACGCATCTCTACAGATTAGCACGCATGTTTTGTAAATGTCGATTGTTTGATTAGTGTTGCTGTGTGCTACTGTATACTGCTGGAAGAATTTCCATTACCTTCTCACCCATGGCATCTTGAATGAGAATAGTGTCACCGGACATTCTACCAATGACTTCACCAGTGTTTGTTTCAGTATCAAAGTAGGCAATATCCTGTCTTAGTATTGCTTCCAGGTACAGACCTCTAATCCGGGCAGATTGCCGTTCTCCTGTCACCATCCAGCATGACACCTCTGCAACAATTGTTCAAAATAGACACCAACCACTTAGCATCTAGTGGCCTGTAAGCTTACTGAGTCCTTAGTTGATACTCAATGCAGATAAATGCATACTGAACCTATCAAGCAACTAACTAATTCTGAGGGTACCAGGCCAATACCAAACATCATCACATGTGGACAAGATAGTTTTACTACACTAGGAAGTCAATACTATATTTATTTAAGAACGTAAAAGAATGCCGATTGTAGCTCTTCAAATTAAGACTATACCATGCTATATATAGAGAAAGTGAATAAAGAGAAGGGTTAATCAGCTCTTACGGAAAAATGATGCTATGCCTGAAGCAACAGCCAAGATCACCAGCTTTTCTGCTATCTGAAAGTCAAAATGCAAATCATGAAATTCCAACCTGAGAACTTAATTAGAAACAATTCTGCCCACTTGCATTGCCAGTAATAACAACAGTCTACCAAGTTGAAATTCAACAATATCTCCTAATCCAACCCTCTTGTACTGGGCCATTAATGTGAAATTTCCAACAAATTTACGATGAGGGTGAGAAATCCAAAGGTAAAAGGTAAAAGTCATTAAATTTCCAATTCTAAAAAAAATTATTTTCCTTTACTCTTGTTGATGGTGTGTACACGCTAACTACTTATTATGAAGATAAATTGGCTTCCAATTTTAACTACAGCCTGGGAGACAAAATCATAAAAGAAACTAATAAAGCAAGGACAGATATGGCATGCTAGTTTGATCCTAGAGAGAGCTTTCCTTTGAAAGAAAGAAACAACTATCAGAATAGCAAAACTTAAAAGCTAAAAAAAAGAACCTACAATGATGATCGATTAAGACATCAATTCCGCAGAGTGAAACACAATAAACAGACATTGCCTAATAACAAGCTAAAACAAGCCTTCAATATCACAGTTTCATTAGTTCACTCTAAGGCATTATCACATTTTTTTCCCAGAAAGAAAAAAGAACATATTCGAGCATGCGCAAGGAAGCAAAAATAAGAATGAATGAAGATTTTCACAGAAAGGAAAGCACAAAAGAAACTACACCTTCGAGACTTCCTTGACAACCGTGGATGGAGAGGAGGTACCAAAAGAGTTGATAAGCTGTCCAAAGAAGAGTATCATCATGGGTTGGGAGAGACCATTAGCAAGAGCACATATAGTGCCAACAATCATGAACCCTACGTCCTTCTTGTCTGCAAAAGTGAACAGCTTCCAAAATGCCACCTTCTGATCCTCTGCTCCCTTTTTTGATGATGAGGAGGAGGAGGACGGCTCCGGCTCCGGCTCCGGGACCTCCTCCCTTTGGCCATTAACTTGGCGGTGGTGGTGGTCTTCTCCTCTCGATGCTTCATCATTTTCCCTCCTCATGGGTTTGTTATATAATAATATCGGATCTCGCTATGTATGATCACTTTCTTGGATACCCACCAGACTCTTTTTAACTCGTTAACTATTCTCTCTACACATCAGGAGACAACACCATGAGGGTTTTTTTTCCAAAGTAAATTCTCGATGAGTAGTGTGTACAATGTGAGAGGAGAAACAAAAAAAAAAAAATAAAGTAAAATGAATGGAAAACAAGAAGAGAACGTAACATGGAAAGAGTCCTCCTTACAAAGCACAACTAAGCATATTTTTCGCCAAGATTAGTATATATAATACAGATTCTGCAGGAGTATAGTAGAATTAAGAGTCGTACGTACCAATAAAAAAGAGAGGAAGGAAGGGATGTTTCAAGTTAAAAAAAAGAAGTGAAGGATATCTATATATATACATGAGTTGTAGGATTAGGATCCGAAGATGGTTCAGTTTGCTTCCCTAGCTTTACATGCAATTGGACTCTATTTTTGTATTACGAATATTAGTTACTCACTCTTTTATCAGAAAACTTAATTACGATAATTCACTAAAAGTAATTAAGTATATATATAATGTTGACTACATAATTAATAAAGCTATACAAGTATACACGTGGTGTGTACGCGATTTTTTTTTTTTCTAAATTTCACCAACAAACAAACATGTGTGTATTTTGATAATAATTCAAAATAGTAACAGAGTTTTGGTAAGAAAATCTTACTATTCTTGGCATAATATCCTTCTGGAATTCAAGATATTTAAGTTACAATGATCTACCCGGTGGTGCTTCTAGAAACTCTGGAAAAAAAAAAAAAAGAATCCTAGCTAGTCCCAAATTTCTTGGTATAAATCTTGGCATCCTACCCTGACCTGACCTAATCTTTCTATTTCAGGAAAATCTAATTTAAAAATTAAAACTACCGATTCACGTAACATAGAAGTCGACAGGTTGGGAATTTTGATCGCATTCCGCTGTTGCATAGTACAGATGTTTTTACTTTTTATTCAGTCATTTGAACAAATTAAGTCCAGGTATCCTTGGGTTTAATTCAATTAAAACAGTAGTTATCAAAATACTATAACTTTTTTTTGAATAGTTATTTTCTTTTTTGGTACGTGAATAGTTATTTTCTTCCTAAGAAATTGTTAATATCTACAATGTTTTAAAATATTTCTTATTACCTAAGAATTTGCATTAAAAAAGTAGTTAATTTTGAATTGTTATTTTGTAAAGATGTATGTACATAACTGTTATTTGAACTTTCATGTGATGACTATCACGGGTAAGAAATGACATGTGTTCTCTTTAATGCTAAAGCACGGAATGTTCTTGTCTAAGTTAGTAAGAAAAAAATATTTATAAAAACTAACAAAAAAATTAATGAAGGTAACAAACTACTAAAATAAATTGATTGAGAGCTTGAATAGTTGGATAATTGTCTAATTTTGGTATGAATAATTCATGAGAGTAGATGTATATATAATTTCCTTAATCAACTGCAATTATGGTGCATAGGACTCTAGAAGGAATAAAAAAAGGTTAATTAATTATACTTTTTTCATTGACTCTTGCTGTATATCTAGAAAATTAAATACAGCATACTAAAAACATGCCATATTTTAAAAGACGCCATATTTTAATTAATTTAAATAAACAGGTTTTCATCAAACCTCTTTCGTATTGGTTAAAAGACGCAGTGTGTCCTTTCACTTTTCCGATTTTAATGTTTGTGTCACTCTTCTTTTTTATTTCAAACATTATATCTCCGAACCTGTTAGAAATAGAGCAATGTTGTCCAAAATCTCTCCAATTGCCGGTCGTCCAATCACAGCCCGCCACGTGTCTCGGGGACGGGCCCGACATCCAGGTGGAAAATGTTTTAACCCCCTTCTTATTTTCCAAAAAATCAAGATTTTTTAGAAATGGTAGAAAAGAAAAAAAATGTAAAAGCTCCTAATTCTCACTTAGTTTTAATTTTATGTTATAAATTAATTCTAAAACTATTTAAAAAGGAAAAATAAACACAATTTTTTAAAAAGAATCAGCTACTTTCACCATTATTTCCATATATACGCAAAAAAGAAAAAAAATCCTCGTCGGCGCCATCTAAAGAACACCAGCACTGCCAGCAATTATAGCAGCAACTCCTCTTCTCAGGGGAGGAGGCCGCCCCTCGCCATTATCCTCACCCCACCTTGGCTGAAAAAAAAAAGTGATTTTATTAGTAAGTAAATCTCAACCAGATCCACAATCATTGCAATTACATTAATTATACCACTAATCAAGGCAAAACTGTTGCCGTGTGCATTCATAGAAATCTTAGTGTGCACTCAATTCATTATTCACTATTGACTCTTTTCATACCCACCAATGAATCACACACAAAGAATGTATTCCCTACTAAAATCGTTACAAACACCAACAGTAACAAATAAATTGAAATCAAGAGGAAAAAGCTAATGGAAACAAAAATAGGAAATAATACCAGGTGGAGAAGAAACCGAATATGGGATGAAGGGGCTGGGGTCCTCGTGTGCAACTCTGCCGGGTTGATTTCCCTTGTCAAGCTCGGCGTAACAGTTGGGCTCGATCCAACCGACGGCGGGGCAAGGAGGGGCGGCACGGGAGCAGAGAAGGAGAGGGAAGAGAGCCTTTTACCGGCGAAGAGGAAGAGGGAGGAGGAGGCGTGGGGGCCGACGGACGATAAGTTCTCGTGTGTTGTCCCGACCGCCCAAACTCCTCACCACACCGCATCTCCCTTAGTGTCGGTCCCCCTCCCTTCTCAATATCCTCCTCTTCCATCAGATCCGTCGTACTCTGTTTGTTTTCTTCTAATTGTTTTTTTTTTTAAAATAACATGGAAATACACAGGCACATCGTCGAATTGGTTTTAATTTTTACGCTTTTCTATACTATTTATTATACTATTTTGAAAATAAAAGATTTGAAAGATAGAAAAAAAAAGATCAAATAAAACCATACACGGGACCTGACTCGACACGTCGGCCCACATCCTTCTTTATCCTTCTTTTTTATTTTTTATTTTTCACTTCTTAAAATGAAATTTAAAATTTTGGATATTTGGAAGAAGGGAATAACTGAAAAAATGATCTGTGTTGACCCTATATTATGAAAGGTGTCGAATTATGGTTGGCAAACCGGCAAATGCAGGTAAAGTGGACGAGTTTTGTATATTTTCAACAGGTTGGAGGACTTGATCTGTAACAGCCCGGGTAAAATTTGGATTTTTACCGGGACTGTTAAAGTCATTATACAGTGAATTACCGGATGAATTAATCTTAGGTAATTAATTCACGGTAAAACGGGAGTCGTTTTTGAAACCGAGAGTTTTCCCGCGCTCGATGTAACAGCCCAGGTAAAAATTTCATTTTTACCGGGACTGTTTAAGTTAATGTACAGTAATTTACCATTGATTTTTAATCTTGGGTAATTAAATTATGGTAAATTGAGTATTGGATTCTGAAACCGAGCCTTGTCCTATGTTCGGGAATTTTCTGCGGATTTTACGGACCAAGTTGGGATTTTTCCGGGTCCGGGAATCTTCGGAAAAAGCCGGGTTTATTCTCGAATTAACGGACCAGAAATAAGATAAGTGGGTATACCGGATATTTTCTGGTCCAGGTGGGCCACACTTCACATGCAGCATAGTAACTGCATAATTGAAGTTCAATTATTTAGCCGCCATTTCCTGTGATACCTGTGAATTGCTAGTGCCTAAGCTGCCTATTAAACTATATTCTTCTGCCACCCTATGCACGCCATCACCAACTTCACCATCTCTTCTTCTCCTTGCTTTTCTTTTCTTCCTTTCCTACAAAAACAAAAAAGAAGAAACAATACAAACTTCCCTGCAAATCCGTTAGAACCAGGAAGGAAAAAAAAAAAAAACAAAACAAAACATAACACAGAACACACATCACGCGCCACATCATCACCACCTCTCCCCCTCTTTATTTTTTTCGTTTTCTTCCCCACACCACCGCCCGAGACGCTGCCGGGCCGTTCTCCACTGCCGCCGTCCGAGACAACACCACCACCAAGAGCACCCCCCTCTCTTTCTTCCTCCTCCTCTTTTCTTCGCCGGCCACCGCGAGCCCCTCCTTCTCCTTCCTCTTCCTCCCTCGTGTGACGCGCGCCCGAGCCCCACCCCGACACCGCCGGCCGCAGCAACGCCGCCTGCACACCTCGCCTCTGTTGCCGCGCCACCGAGACGCCGTGTCGCCGTCCGCCTCGCCCTGATCTTCCGCCGTGTCGCGCCTCGCGTGCCGCCGACGAGCCCAAGGTGAGCAGCCCGTTTTTGAAGAGGCTCCAACCCGGATGGACTTCCATGGGTCGGGTCAACCCGTGTGTAGAGGGTGGGCTTGGTCAGTTGGGTATTGGGTCAAATGGGTTTAGTGAGGATGGGTTGGGCTGAG